>BQNB010152825.1:3565-15718 GCA_026074375.1 Tanacetum coccineum
TATTTTTCCAACAAAATCACAAAAAACACACCCCTTTTGACGTTGAACCTTGATTTTTCTTGCACAACTAGTTACCTTATACCTAGATCTTGCTTAAAAACATAACACTAAACACATCTAAGCTTAAAATTCTGAGATTTGATTTTCAAACCAAAAACTCAAAAAGTAACTAAGGAACACGATTTAATCAAGATTAGAACGCACACAAGCTCACAAAATCACTACATAGCTCTGATACCAATTGTATGATATCAACTTTCACAGCCCAGATGATGATTCTTGGATTCGGCTAGTTTCTAGAGAGAGAAACACATAGAGAGATATTTTCTAGAGAGAGAGTGTATGTGTTAAAGTATGAAATGAATAATGACAAGCTCACCTCTTCTAAAGTTGGAAGAGGCTTTTATAGTTCTTACAATATACCGAGTATTAGTACCCGGCTTAATACCGAAAGTCATACGATTAACTATTAAACTACGAGCTATAATAAACAGTAAAATACATGGGGTGACCGAGTCTTTTTCTAATATCTAACAGTAAGCATCATGATAACACCAAAGTTGATCCTAACAAAAAGTCTAAAGTAACTTGTTGGAAGTGTGGGAAACCTGGACACTTGAAAAAGGATTGCAAAGGTGGAAAAGTTGGCAACAAAGCCAATGGTTCAGGCATAAATGGTTCAGTGGATGGTTCTACCAACTCACTGAAAGGTCAGAATATGTTTAATAAATCTTTCCAGGTTTATTATGTTACATATGTATCTGAGGCTTATTATGTGCAGGATGATGATGTTGCGTGGTGGGTTGACTCAGGAGCAACAGTTCATGTGTGTAAAGATAGATGCTGGTTCAAGACCTATGAGTCGCTGAATGATGGATCTATTCTTCACATGGGAAATGAGTCAACAGCCCTGGTGCATAGACGTGGTTGTGTAGATCTTAAGTTTAGTTCTGGAAAGATTGTTTCGTTGTTTAATGTTTTGCATGTTCCTAATATAAGGAAGAATTTGGTTTCTAGTAGTGTTTTGAATAATTGTGGTTATAAACAAGTGATTGAATCTAATAAATTTGTTTTATCCAAACATGGTGTGTTTATTGGTTTTGGTTATTTGAGTAATCAAATGTTCAGGCTTAATATTGTTAATGATAATATTGCTTCAGCCTTTATGTCAACCTCTAAACTGAATGATTCAATCCTATGGCATGCTAGACTGGGCCATGTCCACTTTAAGAGGATGCAAGATATGTCTAAGGATGGGTTAATCCCAACTTTTGACATGGACACTGAAAAGTGTAAGACTTGCATGCTGACCAAAATAACTAAGAAACCATTTCAAAATGTAAAACGTGAAACTAAAGTTTTGGAGCTGATCCACAGTGATCTGTGTGATTTACATGCTACTCCCTCATTAGGGAATAAGAAATACTTTGTGACATTTGTTGATGATGCTTCAAGGTTTTGTTATGTTTATTTATTACATACTAAGGATGAAGCACTAGATAAATTCAAAGTATTCAAAACTAAAATTGAATTACAACAAGGGTCTCAAATCAAAAGATTTAGGATTGATAGGGGAGGTGACTACATGGATACTCTGTATTTTTAGTCTGTTGGTATTATCCATGAAACGACTGCCCCCTATACTCTATAACAAAATGGTATATCTGAAAGAAAAAATAGAGTACTGAAAGAAATGTTAATTCCATGTTGTCTATCTCAGGACTGAGTTAAGGGTTCTGGGGTGAAGTTGTATTAACATCTTGCTATTTATTAAATAGGGTTCCAATAAAAGGAACAAAATTACCCCTTATGAACTCTGGACTAAAAAAACCAAACCTGAACTACCTCAAGGTTTAGGGTTGTAGGGCAGTTGTAAGACTCCCTGATCCAAAGCTGAAAACTTTGGGTGAAAAAGGCATTGAATGCATCTTTGTTGGATATAATGAGCATTCCAAGGCTTTTAGATTCTATGTCATTAAGCCTAATGATTCGGTTTTAATTAACTCTATAATTGAATCAAGAGATGCTATCTTTGATGAGAATAGATTCTCATCAGTCCTTAGACCAAGTCTTAGGATTCCTAATGAAACTGAAGACATTGGTGGTTTAGTGGTCCCTGAAGAGGTCACTAAAGAGGTTGTTTAGCAACCTGAACCTGAGCTTAGAAAAAGCAAAAGGAATAGGACTCTAAAGAATTTTGGGCCTGAATTTCAATTATATTTAATTGAAGGAACAAGGGATGAGGTCTCTGCCCAACACTCCTATTGCTTTAATGTTGAGGATGACCCCAAAACATTTGATGAAGCAGTTTTGTCTAATGGTTATTTACGTAACCAAGTTAAAAAATGTGTATATGGCAAATTTGATGAATCTGGTAAAGGAGTCATCATTTGTCTATATGTTGATGACATGCTTTCTCAGTCTCATTATATTGAGAAGGTACTAAAGAAATTAAATTACTTTGATTGCGCTCCAGTAAGTACTCCTATGGATACAAGTAAGAAGTTGATGCCCAATAATGGCCAGGTTGTATCTCAACTTGAGTATTCTAGGGTGATTGGCTGCGTATCAGTACCATAAGACTGCTGATTGCTATGGCATCAATTCACAATCTGATTATTCATCAGATGGATGTGAAGATAGCTTTCTTAAATGGTGAATTGGATGAGGAGGTCTATATGAACCAACCTCAGGGCTTCATCATGCCTGGTAATGAATACAAGGTGTGTAAACTGATTAAGTCTCTATATGGACTGAAGCAGACACCTAAGCAATGGCATCAAAAATTTGATGAAGTGGTTTTGTCTAATGGTTATTTACTTAACCAAGTTGAAAAATGTGTATATAGCAAATTTGATGAATCTGGTAAAGGAGTCATCATTTGTCTATATGTTGATGACATGCTTTCTCAGTCTCATTATATTGAGAAGGTACTAAAGAAATTAAATTACTTTGATTGCGCTCCAGTAAGTACTCCTATGGATACAAGTGAGAAGTTGATGCCCGATAATGGCCAGGTTGTATCTCAACTTGAGTATTCTAGGGTGATTGGCTGCCTAATGTATAGACTTGTACAAGGCCTGATATTGCTTTTGCAGTGGGTAAACTGAGCAGGTATACTAGTAATCCTGGTACCCAGCATTAGCAAGCAATTCAACGGGTAGTGAAGTACTTGAAGAAAACCATGGACTATAAATTGACATATACTGGTTATCCTTCGGTGTTAGAAGGTTACACTGATGCAAGCTGGATCAGCAACTCTGAAGACAATTCGTCTACCAGTGGCTGGGTATTCCTTCTTGGTGGAGGTGTAATTTCTTGGGCTTCCAAGAAACAAACTTGCATCACTGGTTCAACAATGGAATCTGAATTTGTGGCTTTAGCAGCTGTTGGTAAAGAAGCTGAATGGTTGGAAAACTTACTCCTTGAGATTTCATTGTGGTCCAAACCTATAGCACCTATTTCTATCTGTCGTGATAGTGCTGCTACATTGGCAAAGGCTTATAGCCAGATGTACAATGGGAAGTCTAGACACTTAGGTGTCAGACATAACATAATTCGTGAGCTGATCACGAATGGGGTGGTATCTATAGAGTTTGTGAGGTCTTAACAAAACCTAGCTGATCACTTGACGAAGGGACTGGCTAGAAACTTGGTTATAAAGTCTGCTGAAGGGATGGGATTAAAGTCCAACTAAGTCGCTGAATGCTAGGACACTCAACTCCGTACTGAGGAAACTTGGTAGCTGAATTCAATGTGGAAAGCTAAACATTCAGTGGACTGAAGCACATGTATTTACATATCATCCCAAGGATATGCTTGGAACCTGCTGAAAAGAAGGATGAAGTTGTTAACTTCTTAATGGTTAATTTCTTTGAAAAAGTGCTTAGGCTGGATGGAGTGGTGGTGAGAAACCAGTGATGAGAAACCCACCTGACACCTGTCAGCCTGCCACATCAGCTTTCTCTCTCCAATAAATACTCACCTTACTATCACCTTCAAACGTAATAAGAAAACTCACCTTTACCAACTAAAACGCACCTTTCATTAAAATACTCACTTTATATAAAATATAACCCACTAAATACCCACACACACTCACAACCAATTAATATATACTTAATAAAAAAGAAATGGGCCCACTTTTTTAAACTCACCGTGAGGTGAGTATCTCACTTATCAGCCAAAAAATTAAGCCAAACTCACCTTGATAATGTTAACTCACCTAGGTGAGTTTTGCCACCGGCGTGGCACCTCTGAGCTCGCGAGTGGGAAACTCCACCATAGGTGAGTTTAGCACCCCACTCCGTCCAGCCTTAGCAGGAGCAATGATTAAAGAGGAAACACCTATGTAAATGTTTGAGGTTTGCGCCCTCCAAGGAGCCATGGGACTTTTGGCCTCCTACAACAATTTATGAATTGGATATGGATACATGGCTTGTATAGTGTTAGGAGTTTCTTATGTGTTTGAAAACTTGTGTGTTTTTATCTTCAGGTATTCAAATAGGTTGAAGGGTTCAATTCTGTTGGAACACTCTGATTCTCGAATATTTAAACGTGTAATGTAATTTTACTAAGATAAAAATTCAATCCTTAGGACATTTTCATGTATGCAATTGTTTTTGTTTAAATGTTCAATTTTTCATTTTCATGCAATGAATTGTTTTTATACTAAATTGGGAAGGATTGTTGGAAAATTTAGATGCAATTGTGTTGAATCGGGTCATACGTGGAAATGGGTTTGTTTTTTAGGAGGTTACGGAGTGTACACTCCATCAATGTCACTGATTTTCCCTGGACTCTTTAGTGGGTTAGAATTAAATGGGTGTATAAACATTTAATGGCAAGGTTTGACTACATTTAATGTTACGATTTTTTTAATTTGGTCATGTAACTACTAATTCCTAATAATGGTGGATAATTTGAAAGAGATTAATTGACCATAAATCTCTCAATAATTTCATGACTAGTTTTGAGTAATATCCCCTATAAAATAGGGATCACATTTGCATGAAAAAAATCACATCATAACAAAATCACATAGAAACGCAGGAGGGTTCTTGATCTTGTGCCTAGAACAAGAACAAACACTTAGTTTATCCCAATGAGGTTATTCGTTGATACCCAGGCAAATAGGGTTGGATTAATCTTCTTTGGGAAAAGTGATTTACAAGGACCCTTTAAGTGATATATTGGTAACCATCTTGATAATTAACTAGGTTTGATTGTCTTCACCCTGATCTGGGACACACAACCACCAACACTATCTAATATATCGTCGATGAAACGGCTAGCAAATAACCAATTAAAAGATTTTGTTTGTTTGAGCCAACTATGTGTTGGTGATTTTTTAGTGTCATCGACGGCCCATTTTAGGGTAATGACGATTTACTAGGAGACTAATGAGCATTTCATATTGGATCGGTAACAAGTTAGGAAAGTGTGGAGTGCACACTCGTTGAGCTAATATGTTTTCGACCATGACAAAAATGCAGTGGTCGCCCCATTGCGGGGTGACTGTTGAAAAAATAGTTGTGACTGTTGAACATTTTTTTTTTTTTCAAATAATAAAAGACATGTTAAAAAAAATATAATAAAAGATAAAGACTTGGGAAACAACTAAACATTGATAGCATGAGGTTCAAAACGAATTTTTAAATTTTTAAGTATAACTTTTATTATATTAATGCTTAATCTCAAACTTTAGATAATAGTAATGTCATGACACTCAAACTTTAAATATAATTGATACTCGAAAGTCACTATGCTTACATCATGTAAATATAAGCTTAGCTAGAAATTGTACATGAATTAGCATTTCGAACACACAGATAACAAACATTGGGCTAGGAGAGTTGGGATATAAAAAAATAAAAAAAAAAAAAAATCGGGTCTTATCGGGTTGACCCGATAACCCGATAGCATTTTTTAGTTAACCCGAACCCGACCCGATAACACTATCGGGTTATCGGGTTCGGGTCAAAATAACCCGACAAGAAAATTTGACCCGATTAGACCCGACCCGATAAGCCTTATCGGGTTCGGGTTCGGGTCGGGTCAACCCGATCCGATTGACACCCCTAGTCCCAACGACACAATCCCTATCCAATGATACAATATCTTTTGCTGATAGATCGTTGTTTAGCTATATAAAAATCAACATTTAACTTAAAACTATAGTTAATCTCTTCCGGAAAACTATCAAGCTGAGTCTTAAGGATCACATATAACAATTGTAAGGGACAAGAAGAGAAACTTAGACATTATTCATTATTCGATTACATAAAATCAAGCAATGCAAGGTTACATAGTTGGACAAACACTCCTTACTTCAATTGCCTCCTCCTTTTCCATTCAACCCGACATCGTTATTTCTCTGCCCGTTATTTATCCACCCACCCCAACCGCCCGCGCCACCATCCGTGTGAAACCCTTTCTGTGCCTCAACAACTGTACGCAAATTAAACAAATGGTTAAACTTAAAACACAGTAAATTTCTTCTAATACCTACATTACATAATGTGCACATATATATAAACTTGATTACACACATGTACATGTAAGTCATGTGTATGTGTGTTAACATACCTTTTGGATTATTAGTTTGGGATGGATAAGTTCTTGTGGCGAAAGAAGTAAGAACAAGTGCAAAGAGAACAACTAGGAACAAAGTAAAAGCAGTATTGGACTTCATCTTGTTAAGTTGTGTGTTTGATGAGATGATGGTTGCTTGTTTTATATAGATAACATGTGTGAATGGTCCGAGTGGATGTCTACATTCAGTTTGGAAGTGTATTCTTTCTCCATGTTCAAAAAGTAGACATTATAATATTTTTAATCTTTTTTTTAGAACAGCAAGATATAATATTTTTAATCTAATTATAAAAAATAATATAAAGACTTTTAGTTACTAGCTACATATACATTTTCTTTGAATAAGTAATGGAACACATCTGCTTTAGTGACCTGTGTTGTTACCTTATCGCTCGAATCAAGTAGAACACACTATGGAAAGAAAACCAACAAAACGAATCACAATCCGTGAGTAAAAGAGAAAGAAACCGAAAACACATAAGTAAACTACAACTATTCTCATTTTAAATCTAGAAAATATAATATGCTGTACTAATACAACAAAGACATGTGAATTACAAGTTGCAAAACCAAAAACAAAAAGGTGTCACATTTGGACAAATTCCACTAGATCAAAAACCAACAAAGTCTTTAGTTGAAGAAATTTGGGTCCACTTTCCCGCCAAGTAAACTATACAAGACAAGCCAATAAGTCAAATTCAACTTCAACATAAATGAAATTTGACATATTTCAATAATTCTAAGTTCTAACTTATTAAATAACAGGGACACCGGTGTTTGACTGGTTTTTGAAGTGCCTCACAACCACAGCCATAGATAAAGCTATTAGGGGCCATGTTTGAAGCAATGGTTCCCTATTTTAACAGGGAACTTAAAATCTATCCCATCTTTGTCACATATAATTAATGCCAAATCGACCAAACGACTTATGTCCTAATGGTATCCTTCGTAGTGTGAGAAGCTCCCAACAAAATGAGTGTGGGTTTAAGTCCTACTACTTAGGACATGTGAGATAGTTGCTGTTAAAAAAAAATGCAAAGTCACGTCCAAATATCTGTAGTGATACTGTATGAGGTATATAAGGTTTTAAGGGGGTACGTGTTTGTATTAGCTTAGTTGAAGTAGCTTTTGATATTGCACAAAGCCAAAAAAAAAGTTAACAAAGGGTTTACATATAAGCAATTCAGTAGGCTTTCTATATATACAATAAATGTATAAACTTTCTGTAAAAGATGACCCAGACACCACTGAATGTGTTAAAAACAAAATTATGCCATGGTTATTGGTAACCGGAAGGAAATAAGGGTTGAAAACTTTTTTAAGGGCTTATAGCAGAGCCTAACATAATGCTAGGCATAAATTACGAATTTTGGGAGCAAGCGTTACTTGTATTATTAAACCACTCTATCCGTTGTACTAGTATTAGGTACTTTAACAAAAGATGTTTTATACACTATATGAAATTGATAGGGTAATACATCACATATCACATAGAGGGAAAAAAGGAAGATTTAATTTAGCACTTAAATCAAATGAATCTGGTAACCTTAGAAGCTAGCTAAGGTTCACTCATTCATTACTTCGTGCGCAGCAAGAATGGCAACCCATTGAATTTGTTAAAATTTATTGTAGATGATTATAAGCATTAATGGTAGATTGTTCTCTTGTAGTATACTCAAAATGATAGGATTTTTTGATGCTGGTATGTTAAATATGTTGTGTTTATAGTAGTTGATTCTTTTGTTGAACTATATACCTTGCCAAAACTTTTGCAAGAACATTTCTGAGTCGTCTTTAAATATTTTTCCGAATGATTAAGAAAGAAATACTAGAATTTATTCAATACATGGATCCTTGTCTGAGTTGCAATTCCTCATACATAACTTACTGCCTTGCAATTAAACAAAAAACAAAAAATTTACAGGTAAAATATATCAAACATATATATTTTCATGCTCAGCGTCTAAACTGTCTAAACTTTGATCCAATCTATGACATTTGTTCACAAGTTTTAAACAGAGGATATATAAACAGTAGTATTTCCTGAAATTGCATCTTTTATCAATTGCAGCTCTTGGACAACACTGGGCGTGTCCATTCTGTGATGTGGCGACTCCACGGAACATGACACTCCTATTTCCAGCAGCAAACGCAAACACATTTCGTTATTCATGTAACCCGTTGTTTCTTCTGTACCTTCCTTGTTGGTACTTGGTGCAAGCTTCCCATCATCGTTCAAAAGCGCTGGATCGACAATCCCATGTCCACCGTCACCCATTGCTGCCTTAGCGTAATTGTGCAGACTGAGCCCTTCTCCAAATATTGTGTCAGTAGGTTTCTTACCTGTAATCATCTCTAGCAACAAAATACCAAAACTATACATATCTCCACTTCTCGACACTTTGCTCCCAAGCCCATATTCTGCAATTAAATCCTTCATGATTAAAAGTCTATATATGTGACAATTTAAATAAGGTGATATAAAAGTTACCAGAGCTACATACCTGGAGCAGCATACCCAATGGTTCCTCTAACACCAGCCGAGCTGCTATTATGTCTATTTTGGTACTCAGATTGAAGAATCTTTGACAGCCCGAAATCACCAACATGTGCAACCAAATCGTCGTCAAGAAGAATGTTGCTTGGCTTCAAATCACAGTGAACAATAGTCTTTCCGGCATGATTATGAAGATAATCAAGCGCATTAGCCACATCCAATGCTATACACACTCTTTGAAGCAGAGTGAGTTGAGGGAACTCGTTGTCCACATTATGCAACCATCGGTCCAAGCTTCCATTAGGCATGAACTCGTAAACTATGGCCTTGAATTCGTTGCCTTGGAAGTCAACACCACTGCAACAAGTTATGACCTTTGTTAGGTTTCTATGTCGGGTATTTCTCAGTACTGCGCACTCAGAGATGAAACTCTTGGAACCACCTCGACGTTGGAGGTTTAGTACTTTAATAGCAACAACCACACCATCTGCATCGGGGAATCCTTTATAAACAGATGAAAAGCTACCCTCGCCGATAAAATTTTTGGTGGCAAACCCATCGGTTGCTTTGTATAGCATTTCGTAAGAAACCTGGACGAGTGACTCCCCGGATACAGACTCTGGTGGATCATCTTCTACTACTCTTTTTCGTCTATAGCAAGCACAAAATAACAACACCATGGCTGCTACGAAAATCAGAACTGAAACTATACAAATTACTAAGATAACTGCAAGACTCAACCCTTTATCACTCTTAGTATTTTTGCAGTTAGGCAAACGAAATTCAGGTACACCGCCACAAAGCCGACTGTTGCCTACAATTGACACCGCACTTGTGTTGCCAAACACTCCTGTTCTCGGAACCTCTCCGTCAAAATCGTTGAATGATATGTTCAGACTCTTCAATGGAATTTCTTCCAAGTAACTTGGAATCTCTCCAGTGAAGTTGTTACTTGAAACATCAAAATTCTCGAGGCCTCGTAAAGATCCTAATGATGTTGGAAGAGATCCGGAGAAGAAGTTGTGGCTGACGTTTAGATTCTGAAGGCTGCTACAGCTTCCAAGGCCGCTCGGAAGCTCACCTGACAAGCGATTATTTGCCAGGATAATTTCGGTTAAGCCCTGAAGGTTTCCAACATTTGTGGGAATTTGACCTGACAATTGGTTGCTGCCCAAATTTAGGCTTATGGATAGTGATGTGAGCTGGAATATTTCCCTAGGTATGAATCCGGTAAGGCTATTTCGCTCGAGGTTTAACCTTATCAACTTCTGACAGTTTCCTAAACTTAATGGTATGGTGCCATTTAATTCATTGAAACTCAATACGAGTTCAATAATCAATGTAAGATTTCCAAATGAAACAGGAATATTTCCTGAGAAAGAATTATTTCTAACATCCAACCTGCGTAAACTTCCAAGATTACTGATGGTGACTGGGAGTGTGCCAGTGAGTTGATTACTAGACAAGTCTAGTAAAGTTAGACTGGAAAGATTACCAACGGATGAAGGAAGACCACCATAAAAGCCATTGGAAGCAAGGCTAAGAAAATATAATGAATTGGACAAATTTCCTATTGACTGAGGCACGAAGCCTCTCAACTGATTGAAACCGAGATCCAACACTCCTAACTGTCTGCAAAGCGTTAAATCATCTATAAACTCCAGTTCATCATTGTCCCCGCTTCCAAAACTATTTCCACTTAATGATACGATAACAAATTTGCATGTATTACGAGAATTGATGACTAGTTTTCCAGATAAATTGTTTCTAGCTACATCTAGGACTTGAAGTTCTGGAGAACCGAGAATGGATGGTGGAAGGGACCCTGTTAATTGGTTATCAGACAAAGAAAGTACACCAAGACGAGGCTGTGCCGAACTTAGGTTCATAGGTAGTCTACCCGTGAGCCGATTATTATCAAGAAATTTAATAAGGTCAGCTTATAAGAGATGG
Source organism: Tanacetum coccineum (assembly GCA_026074375.1). Taxonomy (NCBI): domain Eukaryota; kingdom Viridiplantae; phylum Streptophyta; class Magnoliopsida; order Asterales; family Asteraceae; genus Tanacetum; species Tanacetum coccineum. The sequence goes on from BQNB010152825.1 coordinate 14,610, forward strand.
GTGGTAGTTCCACAGGTATCCAGCATGGCGATGCGAGTCAGCCAATTTCAACCGTGGAAGAGTCTGGCCTGCTTCCCGAGGTCTACAGTTACAAACGCAAGGTAGTTGTGAGTAATGTAAGATTCCAATGAACGTGGAATCCACCTTCTAAACGTTTTCATGAACGATTGAGTACGTCAGATGGACACTGAACCAATCTTCTGGAAATCTACAACTAGCTTATTGTAACCCAAGTGAAGGACTTGGAGGTTGGTGCAATTGGTTATTGTTTCAGGAATGTTTCCTACAAAAGAGTTATTATAAAGACGTAGTTCTTGTAACCTAAACAGACGGCCAACTTCAGTAGGAATTTCGCCTGACAACGAATTGTTGTAGAGGCTAATTTCCCTAAGAAAGCTTAAATTTCCAATAAATGGAGAACAACGAACCACCCAGGCCTCCAGAAGAAAGATCTAAGATGGCGACTCTTTGGTGACGTGGGCTGCAAGTAACACCTCGCCACTGGCAGAAGTCCATGCTTGAGTCGTTCCATGAGGTCATGCTACCTTGTGGGTCATCTGTAATCATGGATTTGATAGCGAGCAATGCCTCACGATCGCCAACAGGTGCGTTTGTGGTGTTCTGGGCTGTTGCCATGTTAGTGACATTACTAAACACAGCCAGAAGTAGAAAAAGATATGGTATAGCTTGTTTGTGCAAAAATGGTAAAAACCATTTGGCACTCATTTTGGTGACTAAGGATTGGTCAAGTTGTTTGGGTCTAATGTGGGAGTATAAAATTTCAGTTGCTAATATGCCTACATATATAAAGCAAGCTGTCACAAATGACCAAGTCAAAAAAACTAGTATATGTTAAAAAAACATATCTAGATAGCATCTTGATTGGGACATAACTTGCTGAGAATTAAGATCAACATAGACCCATTATTTGTCATAGATTCAATGAATCAATCTTAACCATCCATTTTTTCATCAAAAATAAAAAACCCACTTCCCACTTCCTTTTTAAAAATAAAATATCTTACAAATAGTAAATCGTCACACGACAAAAAATACACCATCGCGACGAGTATTTTTTTATCTTTCAGTAGACGGGTGACACGATATAC
>BQNB010152826.1:0-12986 GCA_026074375.1 Tanacetum coccineum
AGAGATCGTCATTGATGTGCTGTCGTATAGGGTCAATTATTTGATTATAAATTTTACATTTATATTTAGCCGACAAACCTAAAACAACACTTTAACGAGCAGTGTACCCCGTCAAGATAAAGTTTGCGGTAAGTAGGGTGTCGAACACTAAGAGTGGAAATTTAATCCTATATTATATCAGTATTTTAATTAGTCTATTTACTGGTTAAACCTATGCTATGTATGTTGTCTAATGAAATGGGGGATTCAGCCTGAGAGACTGGCACAGGTTTGGTGGAAACAAATACCAATTCAATACACAATAAACACAAAAGATGAAGATTAGAAGATAGAAAAGCGGTACAAGCCAAATGATAGAAAACTGTATTAGCCATATTAAATCCGGTTCAATGTTGGTTTGTTTGTTTTAGTGCAATGATTTACTTATCATGAAGCGGTATATCATTCTTAAGACTTAGGCGGGATATCATCCTAAGACCTAGACACAATTAATACTGTCACAATTAATGCATCCGCATAAAGCATCCTTTAGTTTAATTATAATCTATCTTAGAGAATTAAAGCAGTGGTGATCCTGTTAAAACTCTAGCTCAACGGGACTTTACCCACGTATTGTTTGAAGGTGTTTTATATACTGGTAGTCCACTATTCCAATCTTTATCAGTTAATTAAGGGCATGATTGCTGAAACATAAACGGGTCACCTACCGGTCCAACTAAGCTCATAATTAAAAGATAAAGACAGAATGTTATTTGTGATCCTATTGGTCCAGTAATATAAGACACGATATAGAGAGCTATCTCGGTATCTAGATTACATGGTCCGTAACACTAGACCCAGTTGAATGATAGGTCGCATATTCAAACACATAAACAAGTATGAGGTGATAAACATAATTAAACAATCAACGATAAATTAAGAAATCAATTTTAAAACAAACAAAACATTGAACTTTTATTAAGATGGCTAATACCCGAGGGTATTAGCCCACAACCATTGTAATTATACAAGCGTAATCAAACAATTGAAATCGAACGAGTAAGAGAGTAAAAATTACACGATGCCTTCTATGGAGTCGTGATCAATGCTTGACATTTATGGCTGATCTTCTCTTCTAAAATTCGTCTCTGATGAGTATGGTATAAAGAATATGATATTGCACACTGAAAACTCGTTTTTGAGTCTTCTATTTATAGCTGCAGAAAAATACTCGATACGCCGTATCCAGATAGGTCGATACGGCGTATTGGGCTGGATTCCTTGGAGTGCGCGCTACGTTCATAATAAATATTTGATATCATTCCTAATTTACTTGGTTTACTGTATCTTCGAATAGTTATCTTTATAGATACGGCGTATGTAGATAGCATGGATACGCCGTATTGGGAATTAGTCAAACGTGTTTTCTTGTGAAGTCTTGGCGCTGATACGCCGTATCTCTTTAGTTGGATACGGCGTATTGGTGAATTTTTAGAAATCTTTAAATGTCTTCGTTTTAGCTCCAATTTATACGCCTTTTAGCTTATCTTCACAAAACACTCATGAATTACTGCATTTATCAACTTTAAAGCGATTAAGTACCAAATAATGCAATAATTATATAAAAGTGGGCAAAATAGATAGGATAACTGATATAGTAAAGTGACGTTATTTGATGTTATCAGTCATTCCATTTCTTCTTCTTCCGCCTTTGACCAACCATCCTCCTCTCATCTTAATGATGATGATGATGGAAATGGCGAAAGGACCTCGCGTGCAAGCACTCCTTCCCCCATTCGTTATGTCAATTTATTAACAAATGAAGTTCCTTAAGTTTTTCAAAACCCGCCCAATATTGAACCCGATATGGAACCATTTTATACCCGCCAAACTGAAATCATCAACCGTCAAGTTCAAATTCAAGATGAGCATTATGGTGGATTAAGGTCAATCGGGAAAGGCCTTAGAAACTTGTGGAGAAATATGAAGAATTAAGCAATATGGAAATTTGCTTTGTGACATTATTAATTATATTATTTACTACTTTATGAAGCTTAAGTACTTAAACTTATATTATTTAGTGATAACTTAGTACGTAGTACAGGCAACATAACTTGCCTTGGATGATTTTTCGATTTTATCATCCTAAACACTTGTTGCATGCAACTTGGTACACTATGGTCACTTATATGATATTATGCATGTTTATCTCATTAGTCAATTTGTCAACATATGCTTATTCAATATAATTTAGAATAATCGATGTTGTGAATTCGACTATTAAGCATTAGAAGATTCATGATGAAATAGGACTGACTGAAAAAGGGGAAATTTAGGAATTTTTTTATGTACAGGGCTTACAGAAAAACTAGAAAATTTTGCTGTCTCCAGGTAACGGCCCCCATAAATAAGGGCCGACCCCCTAATATATCTGGGACCGCCATATATATATATATATGGGACCGCCATCAGAGTCACGGAAAATCTTACTGTGACTACCTGATTTTCTGTGCAGTTGGCTATTCTTTCTTAGACCCATCTAAACTTCCTGCATTTTGCTAAACCACTTTTGGAATCTATCCTCTCCCTTACATCCCGCTCTTTACATACTTATACATTAGTAAGTGATAACGGACCACTTTTTACAAAACTTAACAGCGATGATTTCTGTAACGTATCAAACGAATAATCAATCCTACCTTGATGGGTATGGTCTATCCTCTATCTTAAAGTCTCATTGATTCCTTCGTAAAAAACTTCTTTTTTGAAACCGACTATTTTTTCTTCGCTCCTTCTCTTTTTTTGCTTTTTCTCTTTTTCCATTTTTTTCATAATAATATAATAAACCTCTGGTTTGATTCCACCGTCTTCACTTTCATAATTTATCCATATAATCTTTCTTGAATTACTTTCTTCATCGGACATAATTCATAAAAGCTAAGAAGTAGCAAAACTTACGAGCTACATATTTTTCCCATTGCATTGTGCAATTTCCCGACCATTACAGAGATAGAAAAATTTCACTTTGACACAGGAAATACAAGACTTTACACGAAGCAACTATCAACATAAGAAATAGTCTAATCTACACGGTAAGGGAAAGCAACAGGTGCAAGGTGTAACACAAAAACATATAATATGGTGGTAACAAAAAAAGGAAGGCTTCAACATGAATGTCTAGTTGATTTTACACTAAGAATGAGAGTATTCAAGGGTTAAATGGGAGTTAACTAACCTGTAGAAAGTTGAGTTATTTTTATGACACGTAGTGCTATTTTGTGTTTAATCCTAAATTTGAGCAGTTAACATGTTCTTTATGCTTCCACATATCAATCCATAGTACTGAATCATACGCGGTCTCGAGTGATATACCAGGCAAGTTCTAAAGTCCACTACATCACGGCACACACAAAAAATTAATGGAATTTAGTTAGACCAGTTGGCAAAAAAAGAAGAAAAAAAGAAAAAAAAAAAAAAAAAAAAAAAAAGAAAAGTATGTAGTGGGGGGGATTTAATTGTTCGGAATAAGCATAATATTCTCACATATCTATACAAGGTTATATAGTGCGTTAGGTAAAGTAACAAAGTGATTTTTACAAAAGTCATGCTGAAAATATATTTTTAAATTTGACAAGTTTTAAGCACATGCATGTTATTTTGTAAAAAAGAAGACAAAGTACTTTTCTAATTCTCAAGCCCCTACAAAATTAAACAACGATCCTTCGTTGTATAGATAAAAACAATTAATAATAAAGAGAAAATAGAAATTGAGAACGAAAACTCCCCTACTGTTTTAGCTCGTGAAAATACTACCATATGATTTTCTTGAGCAAAAATGTGTTGACTAGGGCTTTAAGAAGGCCCGGACGAGTCCACACAAAGTCTTTTCAGGCATCTACCATATCATATTTTCAGCAAGGTCCTGTATAAAAAGATTAGAAGACAAGTGCAAAATTATATCTCGCTACAATGGTACAAGAAAATAATTAAACACACAAAAACAACTATAACAGGGGTCAATACGTCGTATCCACAGAACATAGGATTACGCCGAATTGGTTCCTGTAAGAAACAATAAAATTACTATCGGAAATTACTAATTAATTTTAAAACTGATAACGTCCAGACAATACAATACTACGTATCGAACCCCTCAGATACGGCGTATGTTATGTCGGGACGATACAGTTTTAAAACTAATTAGTTAATATCCATAATTTATTGTTTTCTAACAGGAACAATACTTCGTATCCAATGGTTTGTGAATAACGACGTATTGACCCTGTCTAGTTGTGTGTTTTTAATTATTTTCATGTACCATGTAGCGAGATATAATATGCACTTCTTCTAATCATAATACAGGACCTGCTGAAAACTATGATATGGTATAATGCTGAAAAAGACATGTGTTGGACTCGTCCGGCATTCTAAAGTCACCCCCTAGTCAACACACTTTTTGCTCAAAACTCATCATGGAGAATTATCACAAAGCAAAACATTAGGGAGATTATCCGTTCTAATTCAATTTTCTCTATTATTTCATTGTTTTATCTATACAACGAGGACGTTGTAAATAATTTATGTAGGGGATGGAGAATATAGAAAGTACTTGTCTTCTTTTTTACAAAATAACATAGCAAATGCATAAAAATTGTCAAAATTTAAAACAATTTCAGGCATGAACTTTTGTAAATAACACTAGTTAACATTACCTAACGCACTATAAACCTGATAGAAATTGTGAAATTAAGCATATCCGTTTCCAACAGTCTACTAAATTCCATAAATTTAAGAGTGTGCCAGTGATGTATGGGACTATTAGAACTTGGGCCTGGTAATAGCACTCGCGACCGCTATGAATAGTAATATGGATTATAATGGAAGAACATTTCAACCTGCTAAATTCTAGAAAAAAAGATTAAACCATATAAGTACCTACGTGGTCATAAAAATAACTAACTTTACTAGTTAGTTAACTCCCATGTAACCCTTGATTACTCTCATTTTTAGAGTAAAATCAACTAGAACAACCTGTTGAGCCATTCCTTTTTTTTGTACACCATATTATATGTTTTGTTACACCTTTGCACCTTAGCCTACCGTGTAGATTAAGCCTATTTCTCTATGTTGCTAGTTGCTTTCGTGTAAAGTCTTGTATTTCCTGTGTCAAAGTGAAAATTTTCTATCTCTGTAATGGTCGGGAAATTGCACAATGCAATGGGAAAATATGTAGCTCGTAAGTTTTGCTACTTTTCGCTATTATGAATTATGTCCGATGAAGAAGTACTACAAGGAAAAGATTATCTGGATAAATTATGAAAGTGAAGATGGTGGAATCAAACCGAGGTTTATTATCTATTATGAAAAAAATGGAAAAAGAGAAAAAGCAAAAAAAGAGAGGAGGAAGAAAAATAGTCGTTTCAAAAAGAAGTTTATACCGAAGGAATCACTTAGAAGGATTGATTATTCGTTGATACGTTACAGAAATCAACGATGTTAAGTTTTGTAAAAAGTGGCCGATATCACCACTTATGTAAAAGTATGTAAAGAGCGGGATGTAAGGGAAGTTGACCGTTATGGGAACGTCAACGTTGGTTGTCTTTGTCATTTCTGTGATCGAGGCGTCTGTCTATATATTTGAGTCTTTGTCATGGAACGGTCGGGGGAAAGTTACTAGAAACCGCACCTTATTTGTTGACTTAATCTATTTTTTTGTGAATTTTATTTAACAACCATTTTACTTCCCTTTCCTAGCAACTAACCTTAGTGTCTAATCGAACGAGGACTTGTTCGAGCATGCATGTCTATTCTGTCGTTACGGCCATGTATGCATGTCTTAGTTGCCTTGTTGGATGACGACTTTTGGTGAAAGTTAGAAGGCCCTTACCCTATATCATTCTTCATCCTAACCGCTGGTTAAACACGAACAGGGATGTGTTCGGATTGTATACGTCTATTCCGTCGTTATGGCCGTGTATATACGATACAGCTGCCTTGTTAGTATGGTACTTATGGTGAAAGACTGTTGAATGATCAACCGTAATCCTTCTTAACCTAATTTAGCTTTTGACTTGTTCTTCCTTAGCTTTAGCGGTGGAGATGTGTATCCTTGCCAAGCTTATGATACGAAACTAATCACGACCGAGCAATTTAGCGTACTACTTATATGTTGCACCCTAGATTAGTTGAGTGATCTGAGTGTTTTCATTTCCATATTTCGTGAGGAGCTTGGTTATGTACAGGTGATTAGGACAAAACGATGCTTAAACGGAAAATCCTTAACTTCGGATCGGGACACATTTTCATAAGCTAAACTTTTTTCTAAAGTCTACTTGAGGATAAGTAGGATTCAAGTGGGGGGATATTTGATGACATCAAATAACGTTACTTTATTATATCATTTATCCCATCTATTTTGCCTACTTTTATATAATTATTGCATTATTTGGTACTTAATCGCTTTAAAGTTGATAAATGCAGTAATTCAGGAGTGTTTTGTGAAGATAAGCTAAAAGGCGCATAAAATGGAGCTAAAACGAAGACATTTAAAGATTTCTGAAAATTCACTAATACGCCGTATCCAACTAAAGAGATACGGAGTATTAGCGCCAAGACTTCACAAGAAAACACGTTTGACTAATTCCCAATACGGCGTATCCATGCTATCTACATACGCCGTATCCATGAAGATAACTATTCGAAGATACAGTAAATCAAGTAAATTAGGAATGATATCAAAGATTTATTACGAACGTAGCGCGCACTCAAAGAAATCCAGCCAAATACGCCGTATCGACCTATCTGGATACAGCGTATCGAGTATTTTTCAGCAACTATAAATATAAGACTCAAAAATGAGTTTTCAGTGTGCAATATCATATTCTTTATACCATACTCATCAGAGAACTAATTTTAAAGAGAAATTCAGCCATAAAGGTCAGCATTATGATCACGACACCAAAAAGACATCGTGGGGGGTGAATACGTTTCCGATTAAAATCTTAAAACTTTTGCATCAAATACCCGAACAAACGTGACTTAATATGAAACGTACCAAATATAGTCTATGACTATATGAACAATGAAAAACATAAAATAAGCACGTAGTAACAACACAAACACAAGCATGATTATAAAGTAAAGAGATGACGATATGTAAAAGAGAAAGCAAACCGAACACGATGATTTATAGTGGTTCGGTCACGGAGCTCCTCTCCGCCCTACTCCACTCCCCGAGTACCCAACTCGAGAGTTACTTCACTAGATCAACAAACTCCCTTCTCGGCGGAGAAACCTTACACAACGTTGCTTACACTTTATCCGGTACTAAGCTAAATACCGAGTCCTATCACCGGAAGAACCAACCCATCGTCGCTTACACTTTATCCGGTACAAAGCTAAATACCGGGTTCTTACACAAAGGGTAGAACCAACCCAACATCCCTTTCAACACAACAATACAACCCATATTCTAACCCGCTAGAAATAACCCATATAACCTCTACATATTACATGGTGTTTGATTGATAAATGCAAATGAATGAATGATGATCTAAACAAACTTCCATTGATGGGAAGTCTTCAAAAAGATGAATAACATGAGATCTCTAGTCTTGTAGATCTTCTTATGTATATGCTTGGTGATGGATGGAAATGGCAAGGACTCTTGCTTTGGTGGATGTAGATGGCAAGATCTTGATGCTTGATTCGGTGAATCATTTCGGGTGTATGCTTACAACAAAATGAGAGTTAGATGCATTATGATCATGGGGTTTTATGGATGCATTATTACAGATCTATATGTGTGAAAAATGGTGGAGAAAGTGTGTTAAAAGTGATGAAAAAACGGATTGAAAATGGTCCTTTATTTATAGGAAAAAATGAACAGAACCGGCGACACTGTAGCAATGGAACCGGCTTGTAAATCCAATGGAACCGGCGACGCTCCTATGGAACCGGCTACTGTTCATCCGAATAAAAAAAATCTTTTGTAATCTTTGAGAGATTATGGCTAGATTTGGAAAGATATGATGTGACAATACATAAAGGTCAACTATATGTATGATGTCATGCATGATGTAAAATACATTTTTATTTTCTTAAAGTAAAAAAGTAAACTTGTATATTTAAAAGTGTAACTAAACATTTGTAAAATAAAATGTCTAGTTGAGTGCTTGTCAAAATAAAATGTATTTTATCAAGTATGAGAATAGTGATGCATATTTATAAAATTACTTGTAAGTGCAAAATGTAAAATGAGGTTTGATCATAATGCAACATAACAAACATGTACCAACCTGTGTTGTAACATACGAGGACTCGATACGTGGAGATGTGTTGATGTATATTGAGACAAAATATGATTACGAGTAACTTGTACATTTAACGTTATGTATTACAAGTTACAATTTTGTCATTATCAAAACAAACGAGAATGTGTAGATTAAATACCATAATATTTGCACTAACAATGATAAAAAGAAAAGAAGGATTTATGGCAAAGTATTTATAGGTAACTCTCAACACCTTCATGACCGTCCATGTGTCAAGCATCAGGGATCATCTGAATTTCAAACTAGAGGAAAAAGTAGGATAAGACATTCACGATTACCCAGGAAGACTGTTGAGTAATCTTTATTTAAAGACTCAACTAACTCCATAATAAGTGGACTTATAATTAAATGTATACAGCACGGGCCTTTGACATGGCCTATGATTTAGACTACATTTGATGAGTCGAACGCAATGCATCTATAGATGCATACATTACATTCGACTGGGGGGCTTGATGACGTACCCTCCCCTCCAGCTCGAAGGCCTCCCTTCGAGCCTGAATAGGATCTTCTCCCAATTGTACTTTGAAACCTTCAAATAGTTTCGAGTGGCGTAAAACTATCTTCGAGATAGTTACCAGTATGGGAATCCGCCACGTGAAGGCCCCAAACCCTTTGTGGTAAGGCGTTCGACGAAACTAGGGCAGAGGTCAGACTTGTTTAAGTCAAAGACCCACGATCTCCTTCTTAACCAAAGCTTTCCCGCCAAGGTAGAGAACGTGGTATACAGTTCCTGCAATCACCCCTCAAAATGTAGGACACCTCCACGATCACCGACTTTTGTGCTAGGCCTTATCCTATCATGTTTCTACACATATAAATAGATGGTAAGGTCTCCAAGTATGACTAAGACTTTTACACACTCATACACACTTACATACTTACTCTAAAAAAGCACATATTTACTCTCATGCCGAAGGTGATTCGTAAGGACACCCCATGCACTTCACTTTACATAGTGTTTCTATTTGTGTTGATACATGTTATCCAAGACTTGGCAATCCTTCAAGCATCCCAATAACTCTTCAATCCTATCAAAGCCTGACCGTGCCCATATTTGCACAATTAATGCTGCTACACCATCTGCTAGTGTGAGCCAACCGAGACCATCCTTCGGTTCTGTTCCTTCATTTAGGGATGTCTCTAGAGATGCTATTCATGCGAGCTTCTTCCCTTTTTCTGCTGGTCTTTATTATGCCACTTACCATAAGGGAGGTGTTGCTGGGAATTGCGAGTTTACTCACGAGGAATGGGATGCTCCTTACCGGCCTACTTTTGAGGTTTTAACCAAGGAAGTCTTTAAGGATCATGCTGTTTGCAAAACTATGGTGGACCAGTTTCCTACACCGAGAGAAATAGTTCGGGTTAAAAGCTTGTTTGATGATCAATTAACTACGAAGATGAGTGTGTTATATTGTATGATGATGTCGCATGGTGGTGAGCTTTTTGCACACTACCGTGGTTTGCTTCGGTCTCATCATGAGTATGTGTTATTAGCGAATTCTAGGCTGAAGGGTTATGAGGAGAGGGTTGCTAGTTTCACTGGGCTGGAGCTTCAAGTGTCTGCCTTAAAAAGGCAGGTTTTTGGGCTTAATGACAAACTTTCTTCCTCCGATGCTTCTTTTGCAAAGTCCAAGGCTAAGGGAAAGGAGAGGAAGAAAAATATCAAGTCCCTCACTAAGAGTCTGGATCACCTGCATGCTGAGGTGGATCGTTTCTCTGTTGACTTAAATTGAGCCACTATTTTGGAGGCTAAAAATGATGAGGAGATCCTTCGCTTGAAAGCCACTCCTTCGGAGTTTTCATCCTTCTTTCGCGGCCAGTTTTAGGATTTGGTCCGGAAGTTTTTTGCTTCTGATGAGTTTAGCCAAGTTCAGGGTGAACTCCTTTCTTTGGCAGCAAGTGATGGGTTTAAACGTGGGTTGAGTATGCATCGGACTAAGGATGAGTTTGTTGTTGTGTTGAAGAAGATGGCTCATTTTGTGCCTGGTACGCAGGGTAGGCTTGCTGAAACGTCCCACCTTGTTGCTAAAACTGATTATGCCTTTCTCAACAAGATTTCTGAGCATGCAACTGAACCTCTATCTGTTATTCTTTAACTTAAGCCTAAAAAATTAGCTCGTCTAGTCAACATCCCCGCTTCAAAGGATGCTCGTGTTTCTCCTCCTATTGTAAAGGAGTCAACTATGACACCTGCTTCCAAATCCTTAGAGTTGCCTGCTAATGTTGTCCCTGCTTCCTCTGCCATTACTTCAGAGCAAAATGAAGAGTGGGTGAATGCTATGGTTGATGGGCCGGATCCTGAGATGATTGATGGTGCTACCCATGCTAAGTCTAGAAGTGCCTTTATGCATGGTACTTCTTATGTTTTGGATGATGTTGCTGAAGTGACCTTGGTAGGGTTGGAGCGTGTTTCCTCCGGCCCCACTGATGTTTTTGTGGCCCATTCTATTAGTAAGAAAGGTGATGGTTCCTTGCTCTCTTCCGCTGCTGATAAAGAGGCTACTACTAACCCCTCTAAGGTTTAGACTTTGTTTTCCTTTCTTTTTTTCTTTTTTAAGTCCATTTTTTGTTAGGGGAGGGGCGCGTGGTATGCCTGAGGACACTTGTTGCTCCGAGCTTAGATCAAACTGACTGTAGATGTATGGTTGTCCATCCAGCGGATCCTGAGTCATGTCACCCGCCCTAAGCCAAATGGCTTCCCCCCCGGGACCTTTAGTATAGCTAGTCAAGCCTCCGTAGGTTCAGTGGGCTAAACATTGCTTTTATAAAGCAGAGATCGTATTATCGCTTCTAGCTCTTGAACTTGCCTGGTTACTAGCTCGTTAACTGTTATTTTGTTTTTATTTCAATGTACCTACCAGCTACGTTCGGTTAACTGTATTGCCAACTTCGCTCGACTAGTAATAAGTACCTTTCAGTGCAATGTTAACTCATGGTTTAGTGCTTTGATGTGTTTTCCTTTTGTATAGCCTATTTGTAATGTTCATACATTTGTATATAGCACTTTAGCATTGGTTTATGCCTCAAACGCCTTAGCTATGTTCGTACACATTACAGGTTGCTTGTGTTTCTTTCCTCATTAGTTGTTATATGTTCCCTCCATGATGTTGTTGTTCATCAGAGTTGTTTGCTCGGAAGGAGGGGATCATTGTGTCTCCTCCTCCAGCCCCATGCTAAAGTTTTTGTGTTTTAACTTTGCCTCCCCATATGTTTTTCATGTTTATGGGGTAAGTGTGTTCCTTTAACGTTATCCAAAGGTAGCGAGCCATCCAAAGCTTACCATGCTTCGTGTTTGCATCTTTGTTAATTGGCCAACTGAATTTGGCTTCATCATATTAAAGCAAAAATCAAATACTTAAATTTAAGAGTAGAAGGGCCCTCTAAGGTAAGCTAACACTTTGAAAATGGCTACCTCAGATGGGTCACATAATGCTACGAAATATGTGTTATGATTACAAATTCATTTGATTACTTCCGCCAGTTTACCAATCATAGTTAGACTTTCTCACTAGTACCTTGGCTGCTGCTTTTTCTACTTTGACCGATGGTCTTGTCTTGATTCCCATCGAAACTTCTTGGTTGAGGAATTCCAGCTTTATGGTTGCCAACTGTTAGGATTCAAAGCTTTTTGATGCTGTTTGGAATTACTACTGTTCTTATTGATGTTAATACTGCTCAATCAAAGTTAGTGCTGCTAGAGAATTTCAATGAAAATTATTCTAAGTGTCAAAGACTGCTAGAGAAAGTTACTACTGATAGAGAAAGTTACTACTGCTAGAGGAAGTTACTACTGCTAGTGGAAGTTAAGACTGCTCAGAGATAAAGACTGGAAAATATGCTAAGTAGTTACTACTGCTAGTATAAAAGTTACTACTGTTGGTGTAAAGTTAATGCTGCTGAAGGAGTTAATGCTGCTAGTGAAGAAGTTAGTACTGGTAAGTTAGTTAGTACTGCTTATGTGATTTGTATGAGATATTCTAGTAAAAGATATGTATAAGTTATTTATTTAGAAGATTATGATTACTTAGGAAAGTATTGTAAGCCGTTTAGGACTCCTTGGGTATAAAAGGAGGTCCTAGGGCATAGAGTTGAATATATAGTTTTGATAGAGTATCAAAACCTAAATGAGTCATTCATAGAATTATCATAGCTTCAAAGTCTTTGTAACCCCAATACTTTGAGAGTATTCATATTATTTGCTTAATAATATTAGAGCTTTTATGTTTTGTTAAATTATATGTTTATTGTGTTTTACTGTTCCATTAAAAATTCTTCTTATTAAAGATTAGATTCCGTATAATCTTTAATACATTCACACAAAGTTTCTACTATAGTTGTGTTAGATTTATCTAATATAACTAAACCTTAAACAAGCTTAAGGAATTCGATCTATATAAGTGTTGAAATGGGACCAACAAGTGGTATCAGAGCTTGTTGCTTTAAGAAACTTTGCTAGAAGATATGGATCAAGATTCTGCACACATGGTGGCTGCATCCAAAGTTACCATGCTCAAACTGGGTGAGTTTGATTTATGGAGGATGAGCATTGAACAATACATCCAAAGGATAGACTATGCACTCCGGGAAGTCATAGAGAATGGTGCAACCTTGCCAAAAACACAAATGGTAGAAGGTGTCATGAAAGTGATGCCTATTACAACTACTGAAGAA
>BQNB010152828.1:0-15718 GCA_026074375.1 Tanacetum coccineum
ACGCTGAGATATTCCGAGCTGAAGATCAAGCGCATAGGAAGAAGGTAGACGCCTGCAATGATTTGGAGAACTATGCATACAGTATGAAAAATAGAATTAGGGATCCATCAGTTGTTTCCAAGCTGCGTCGTGACGACTTGAAGAAAATGGAGACTGCAATCGATGAGGCTATGTATTTGATTAATCCTATTTATCTTCCTGAAGTCGTTGAGCTCGTGGAGAAGAAAAAGGCATTGGAAAGTCTCTGGAAACCCTTCATTGCTCAGTTAAAAGTATAGTGTCAACCCTATCATTTTATTCAGATTATTATTATGTTTTGCTGCGTGCTTATTTACTTGCGTCCGAGAACATTGTTAGCTATGATTTTTGACTATGCATGATGGTCTTTAGGAAGATGATACTGCTCCCCATATTTTTTTCAAGTTATTATTGACGTTTTAGAACCGAAAATTGTGTTTCTATAATTCGTGTTTTGGATCACATGTACATTGATTTATACTTTTTATCAATGAATTTGGCATAGCAAGAAGCATAACGATCCTATCTTGTACAGTATCTATCAATGTTTTGATTTAGCATACAATTTTGCTCACTTATTTGTGCCTTTGCTTAGTTATTTGTGTCTAAATCCAAACTCAAAATGCAACACTAAGCCCAGGAACATCTTTTCCAAAACTGACCGGGCAACTTGGCCACTGGGCAACTCGCGTGCAGAATTTGACACGTGGCAAAAAAGTACACATTTTTAGGGCAACTTGGTGTATTTTTTGGAGCAATTGTTGTACTTTTGGGGCAACTGTTGTACTTTTGGGTCAGTTTTGGAAAAAAGATGTTTCTGGGCTTAGGGTTGCATTTTGGGTTTAGATTTTAGACCACTTTTGGAATTATCCCTTAAATTTTACAGTGGGATTGGTTGTTAATTTGTGTTTGTGGGACTCCGTCTTTTGTTTTTATTTTTCCCATTTTCTTCTTTAAGTCACAACAAAGCAACAACTATATGCAGTTGTTTTATTTAGGTTGATGATTTTGCACTCTTCATAAATTGATTGGTACATTCAAAAGGATTAGAATTCTCTCAAGTTGAGTCAAACATGATACATCATGTTCACCAATCACAAATTAGTTAAATGTATACAACTTTTTCTTTTAATGAAAATCAAGGGCCTACTTATTATTTCCCCTCACAAAAAACATAACATAATCAATCATGTTTGACCACAATTTGAGAGAATCTTTTTCCCATTCAAAAATATGTGTGTCATGACTATTATACCCTTAATATGTGCACACTCCAATAAATGATATAGGGGTATAAATGTTAAGACAAACACAATTTGAGTGTGCAAATCAAGAAATAATTGTGCTAATTTCCAAAACCACAACTATATGCAGTTGTTTTATTTATTTTTATTTTTTTCTTTTTATAATTGAACTAAACGAGTATCCGTGCATGATAACGGGATTTTATTGTGGCAGATGGTTGTAGTGATACAAAAAAGTTTATAGGTTATAAACGGAAAATAATAAAAATTTGAGGATTTGTGGATTAAACATAATGTTTTGAAACCCGTTTTGACCATGTCGGTTCAAATAATTGAACCATTTCCGGTCGAAAAAACGAGTCAAATTAATCCGGGTTTATATTTTTGAAACCCAGTTTAACCCGGTGGAAGACCCGGTTGACCCGATGATCAAACCAAGAAGTCAACCCTATATTATTTACTGAATTCAAAACTTTATATAACTACTTTCAGCTAATTCAACCTAGCAAATACTTTCCGTAGTTAGCAAATACATTCCGTAGTTAAAATTCATTTTTTTTACCTTTTCACTTTCAAGAATCGTGTCTTTTTTCCATGTGGTGAGTTTATTTGGGCTTGAATCATTAGCTTGCAACAATTTCTTCTTGGGCTTCATTTAACTTCTCACAAAATCTTCAATAATCATTATCTTTGCTCTTTATCTTTTTTTTCTAGAACATCAATTTTTAACGCCTATACCATCTATCTCAAAATATATGTTTTACAAAGGCACCCAAGAACGCACCCAAGCAATTAAATAACAAATAGACGTAAGATTTGCAATAAAACACATAATAGTGTTATTTATTTAAACATAAATGTGGGTTTTACTTATAATAAATTATATATAAACGTGATTTCATTACTATCACCATCTTTAAGCTTTCCCTGTCCTAAGCAAAATCATCAAAAACATCAAGCTAAACAAAAACTTAAATTGTAATTAATCTCACATCTTATTAAACAAGAACTGCTATGAAAATAAATAAGACGTTATTAAAAAGCTCAATGTTCGAAGTCTCTCAAAAAATTGATCATTTATTATTTTTATTTGCTTACTTTAGAAAAAATATATTTTTTTTATATATTTTTTTTGCAAAATTCAAAATAATAACTTTTTTTATTCATAAAAATTGCCTCAATTTTGGGGTTGCTCAACAAGCCAGATGGCGCCGTTGCCGGGGAATGATTTTACGATTTTATCCTTGATCATATGTCGGTGTTTTAGGAAAGAAGACAAGGGTACATTTTAATAAATATGGGTTTGTGGTTTGAATGTTTTTGATAATTATTAACAAAAAGTTAATAAGTTTTGAGAAAATGAGAGCAAAATTCAAAGTTTTCTAAAAAAATTTGGGTTTGTGTTCTTGAGTGTTATTTAAAAATAACAAGACGACTCGCGCATAGTGACGAAAATTCCTAGCGGCCGATAATTAACGATATACGAGATTTTCGTAATTTTTCGTGTAACGTTCAAAATAGAACGTGAAAATATCAAAATGTAATTGTGAACGGCTGTAACATGCAATAAGTCGACTCAAACAAAAATCCTTAACATGTATCAAAGAACATATAAATAGAACGTGAAAGAGACATGATCATAAACAAAAGCAAATTTGGTACGAATATTTCGACTAAAACTTACGCAACGACATAAATGTCGATTCAAACAGTTAACATATGCCGTAACATATGAAACGTTGATTACACCTAAGATACCATCATTACTTCATTGATAACCAATTCAGAGTGCTTCAAAGTTTGTTCATTACATATTTAGGTAAGCGAGCATCACGATTTTCGGCAGTTTTGACGACGCTTGACATATCGAACTGGTTCAACCCTCTTTTGCCTTTCAGGTGACCTCTAAACAATATCTCCATTCACATAGAGCTGAGTTGAAAATTTTAAAAAGGGTGATAAATAGTAATTATCCAACAATATATCTGAGTAGGTTTCCAATAGAAAAATCACATAAGAAAAGTATATATTGTTGTGTTCACTATTTTAAAAAATACTCTATACAATCTCTACTACTTTATAAAGCATTTAGCCCATTATAATTTTAAAAGTCTTAAAATTTTTAAGTAAAAAACATTTCTTCTTTAGGAAATATTGTTTTTTTGATAGTTATCAATAATAACATTATAACAGCCTATTTAATTTATCATTATAACCGCCACCAATAATTATTATTAAAAACACGTAACCGTTAATAATTATTACTATCAATAATGATTATTAAAAATGTTTAACCGCATCCATCATATAAATTCACACACACACAAATATTGTTTTAAAACAAAAGTAGTATCTGTCACTAATTTAAATAGAAATTCCTTTTCCTCAATGCTACATATTTCCCACTTCTGTTGATTAATCGACTTCCGTGTTGATCACTACTGCATTTATAGTTACAAATGACATTATTATATATCGTATAACCAAAGAAAGTTGGCTTACTATAACTCATGTGGCACTCACCAAAGAAAGTTGGCTTACTATAACCAAAGAAAGTTGACTTCCACCATGCGCATATGATCTCCCACGCCAGGAAAACAGCCGGTTCACAGCTATCATGTGAGAAGCAAATCGCGAACGACACAAAGAAAGGTTTTGAACTCGTTATGTCTGTTTTCAGTTGTCTGTGTACCACAATTAGTCCATTGCGCAACTTTCATCGGTCGGTCTCAAAGCAGACAAGTGAGAAGCAAATCGCTCAACACAAGATTAAAGTGACACAAAGAAAGGACTTGAACTCATTACGTGCAAAACATTATGTGCGTTTTGCGTTGTATGTGTTCTACCATTAGTCCATTGCGCATTGCCGGGGACAAAGTTATGTTTCTAAACTAGAGCTAAAACCAATTGATTCATTTGACTTACAAAACTGACAAGAAGAGCAAATTCCGCAAAAAGAGATTCACTAAAAACTGCCCAAGATTGAGGTGCCAATGTTCTATCAATGTGAAATTTGTTTTATAAAGGTATATCAATTGTGTATTTTGGCATACTTTCTTATAATAACATAATATATTTAGACTTGTAATAATAAATGTATTGTAGATAAACTTGAAACCATAATTTTAATACGAAAAATTTAACTCGTAATATTCAATTAGCTTGTAACATCTCTAAACTTTTAACAATCAAACGATAAAAACCTTATAACACAAAAAACTCCTAGAAGAGAAGATTATTATGTGTCATGATTACATGTTCAAAAAAGCATATTGAAACAAAGAGTAGTTACTTGACATGATATAGTTAATCTAGCGGAGCATATTCATCGTCCCTTAGATTCGATTAGAACTTATTTTTGTTCCCATGTTTATAAAGATCGGTTCGGTTTATATCGGTTTTTTTAATGCTAAAACCAAACCGAACCAAAAAAATCGGTTTTTTCAAAATCCGAAAACCGAATCATCAGTTTTTCAATCGGTTTCGTTTTTTTAGGTTTCGGTTCTTCGATTTTTTTGGGTTTAGGTTCGATTTTTCGGTTTCCTGCACACCCCTAGTTGTATGTGTTCTACCATTAGTCCATTGCGCATTGCCGGGGACAAAGTTGTGTTTCTAAACTAGAGCTAAAACCAATTGATTCATTTGACTTACAAACTGTCCAAGAAGAGCAAATTCCACAAAAAAAGATTCACTAAAAACTTACAAGAGGATGTTTCTTACACACACTTTTGAGAAACTTTGCCGCTTTTACATTCAAACCCCACAGAAAGAAGACCAAAAAAAACATCCACCAAAATTCTCACTAAAGACCTCTAAAAGACGGATCAAACAAAGCGAAAAAAGAAAAAAATAAAATTTATATAACAGAAGAAGGTCGAATGTGAACTATCGGGTCAAGGGCAATTCGGGTTTTTACCAGGGCCTCCGTATTAAAAATAGTGACCCAATCGCTATTGCTTCCGGTTTGAACATCATAACAATTGGATTGTTCAGTGAATGTGCCAAGATCATTAGGCGTTTTGAGATTGTTTATAGTTTTCTTTATATTGACCTAATTTTTTTGCTTATATTGACCTAATTTTAACTGGTTTTAAGATTAAAGATTGGGGTGCCAATGTTCTATCAATCCGAAATTTGTTTTATAAGGGTTATAATCAAATTGATGTGTTTGGCATTCGTTCTTATAATGACAAATGATATTTTTGACTGGTAATATTAATGTTTTGTATAAACTTGGTAAACCCATATTTTTAATACGGAAAATTTAACTGTATTATTCAATAGCTTGTAACATCTCTAAACTTTTAACAATCATCTAAATGATAACAACTCAAACTGTGACATTCAATCACTTTGCAAAAGTGATGGCCAATCATATTGTAACACATACTAATTATAAGGTTGATATTCATTAAGTTTTAAAATGATCATTTAAAGGTGATCAAATTATTTGGTGCTTGAAAACGTAAATATTTGCTTGCTTGAAAATTTAATTATATGGGGAAAGTCGTCGTACTGCTTGCGGGTACTTCTCCGACAATTTTAACTTATGTTTCAAAGATGCCACTTACGTTCTTTTCTTTCGTTTGGACATTATGTTTATTTGGATATGAAATATTTTGCATTGTTATTGCTTAAAGTTATGTTAATTTAAATTATCATTAATTTGTACAGTTATTGTTAGAAAAACGTAACGTTTAATCGAATAACATTTGCTCGCTGCAAAATATAGTCACATGGTACCCGCTGCCGCATTGCGCGGGTACCCTGCTAGTAAGCAGTCAAGACTGCTGATTATCTTTTTGATTCTCACTACTATAAAAAGGGACATAGAGCCCGGTTAAAAGGCATCATAAATCAAGGTTTTAGAGAGGGGCTTAAAGGGGAGGAGACTCTATTCGAAAAGCAAATAGAACCCGGTTTTGTAAACGGGCTCTATTACCTCTTATAGAGCCCAGTTTTCTAACAAAAAACATGGCTCTATGTGAATAAAAATTTAAAAAAATTTCTTATTATGCTGCTACTCCACCCATTAGATTAGTTTTTTTTCCGGCAACCTGAACAATGTATTGATTCAGATCAAGAGTAATTGAGAATGCAACTTACATTCAGTTCATACATTGAGATTTATATTACAACTAATCCTTCAAACAACATATCTGAAAAGCTAACAAAACTAACTTAACAGCAACTTAAGAAAATGGAAGTGAAAATTACACCATCGACATTACTGTGAAGTCTCGTTATTATGCATTGTCTTTGAATAACCTAACCAAAACAAATGGGGTTTGATGAAATTGATGACGTCTCGAACCGGTATTTAAACTTGAGAATCAAGCCAGATGAAGAATACATAGCAAGTCTGGACTATGCCCATCATAGTACAAGCTCTTAAACCAAATAGTAACCGGTAAAACACCACATTAACCACTTGCAGATAATAAAACAAACATACTTAACGTTTCTTGGGAAGTTTTTAAAATGAAGGAGGGATATCAACGACATTGAGACGACCAATGAAAAAAATACTGAGTGAGACTTGTATTTTTTATGCAGTGCTACAAAAAGAGAAAAGGAAGAACACACACTGATAAACAATCCTCTGTTCCAATAATAGTATATCTAAAAAACCAAGGAATAGGATTCAATATTAAATCTCACAAGCATATAAACTAAAAGATCTAATAGCTGTTATAAATAATAAGTGAGGGGAAACAGATTGTTGTGTACTACCGTAACAAGTTAACAACATCAAAATCCATTCCATGAAGTCATTACTAAAGTATACATGTGGACGAGTTAGATTTAGTAAAACTGAAAAGTTCTTATAACAAGAATACCATTATTTGTAACAGTCTACATATGATACCTGCATAAAGTAAAAAGTTGTCTTTTTATAATCTACGATTCAACCGAAGCATTCTCTAAAGAATACTTCAAGGCTTCATGAAGTACAATCTTGTTGGTTTTACACTTAAAAAGGATCTAAACAAATGAGAGCTATAAAATACCTTTAAAAGCTCCTAAATCATTCATGGATGTGGAATTGCATTATGTATTCACCAACATTCATGGATGTGGAAGTATAATCTATGTGTTGCAGAGAGAAGAAAAAAATATTAAATACCTTGCAAGCGCCCTAAAATACATTCAGCAATTGTTTACTATTATGTCTGTAAGTTTTGCATCTTGCAGTGACTTTCCGATATCTTTCATTAAACGGACACAAGATTCAGGAACACTAGTCACCTACTGAGATGATTAAAACTCGAAGTCAACTTCAATATTACATCATTTTAACTATTGCAAATAGATATGATATATTTTACCTTGGAGACTTGGAGTCATCAAACTTGTACTCCGTACCTTGTATCAGGTGCATATCGTATGTAACAATAATAATGACCACAGGGTGAAAGCCGTATGTACAACAACTGCATATAACTCATATTTCAAATCTACGTACATAACAAGAATCGGGAGGTAAGAATCTATACATATTCCTGTTGAAAGCAAATGAACCAAACTTGATTTAAAATACCTTAACCTTAATTCTCGTTTCAACCCAAAATGTTTCAGTTCTATACATATAACAACATAATTGTATTTTTTGTAAATACAGCAAGAATACCAAAGAAAGCCCGATTTTATAATAAACAAGTAAATATGAAAAGTTATTAAAAACTAACACTTTGCATAACAGTAATGTAATATCTACGAGGCATGTCGAACCCGTGCTTTGCACCGGGCTTGGTCTTTGAGAAAAATCATACTGTTTCATCATAACTATGTAATGTGTTTAAACGATAATGTAAACTGTTAGCTAGTGAATGTGGGTTTCCAAATTACTCATTAATAGTCAAAGATAATTACTGTCTCGCCGGGAGGTGGGTTAAAAGAGAATTTTGAGAGTACTCGACGGATGAAATTGCCTTGTTATGAATTCACGCGTGTCTAGTCAATATATTTTTTTTGTTCCCGTGGTCACATTGGGGGTTTTGTGTTTATAATAATATTTTTGTTCCAGGACAATTAGGACTCATATTAGCACCAATTCAAGCTAACTTTGATAGTACCCATGCTCAACATGAAGGCCAACCTCAATCGAGATAGGAAAATTAGAAGGATCAAAATGGAAGGGCCAAAACAAATAATTATTTTCATGGATATGTTCTGATCGACCCAAAACAGTACTACTAACCCGCTTAACTTTCTTGTAAGAATCAACAACGTCAGCACAATCGGCATTTCGGCTAAGGAATCATCACTGACCACATTTACACCATCTTCGGAGTTAAATGCCAACCATGCTGGAATATTTATGCCTTCTTCAGAGCTCAATCAAAAGCCTATTCAATTATAGATTATAACATAGTTTAGGAAAATTGAATGCAATTTTGACCCATTTGAGATAAAACACTGGAACATAAAACTTTCTCTAGTATTCAGTGATTAGTAAATGGGTTAAAATTGACCATTTGAGTATGTTAATGTTTTTTAAAGCTTACTGGGGAAGAATATAAATTACTAAAATGATTTAAGATTTTGACTTACGTGTGCTTTTAGCTTATTTGGCGATGTTTCAAAAGCAATGAGATCAACACCACATTTAGCTATAACTTCGAACTCTTTTTTGGTGAAAATCCTTCTAGAAGTCTAAATTCATGATCACCATATGTCTCAACTGAAAGAGGCTAGTATCAATCTTTCAAACATGTGAACTGTGTGAAGGCAAATAATAAGATTGTTTAGACCTTTTGGTGGCCCCCGATGCTTTCTACATTCAGAAATCTCGTAAAGACACATAATATCACAAATCAATGTTGTAATACTTTGCAGTAATGAAATATATGCTGAAGTTTATTCCCTTTTAAATTAAAGTTAACATGATAAAGGAAAAAACATCAATAATGGTTTACATTTTTGTTGGATTTTTACACTTAATCAGACTTAATAACATGCTACTTATACAAACTATATAATTCTATGTAATGTCAAACATTTATTCACCATGTAAATATAAAGGGGTGTTTGGCATTGCACTTTAGAGTTGCATTAAAAATCAGTTTGTCGTGTTTGAGAATAACTAATTATTGATTATTTGATTGTACCTTTCCAAGTGCCCAAAGGTTTAGAAATGTTGCGAAAACGACCAATTCTGCACTTGGATGTAAAGTCTTTGGTATAGTGTCTGCACAACTCCGCGGTATGACAGCTAACTGTAAAAACAACTAATACAAATATACCCTTTTTTACCTTTTTGATAATTTAGTCTAATGAATCCGGTTTTCGTCTTTTGGTCATGCTTAAACTGTTTTCATTAGGATTCCAAAGCTGTGTAAAAACCGCCAGTGTTTTATCTCAAATAGGTCAAAATTGTATTAAACAATCCGATTTTTCCCTGTATGGTTCCTATAAAAACCGCCAAAAAACCATTAGATATTATGAATTAGCCAATAGATAGTTGCATGATGTTGATAGGACGCTCACGTTGATGGCTAGTTGTTTTTTGTCCGGCGTGACACGCATTTGTATGGGTTGAATAAGGGTCACCTCTTGGTAGTTTTGACAACGGATCCTGGTGTTTGTATTTGTGGATGCTGAGTACAAGTGTAAACATTAAACTATATGAATGTTGGCACACATTTACCTTTTATGCGTGATACATTTGTTAAAAATATATACTTGTGGAGCAGTTATTATGAGTTCTACTGGCATTTGCTGAGAAAAACAGACCCGAAACGTTAGATATTATTCAATGTATTACATATTTGGCGTCTATGTTGTCACGTATCTGTTGTTAATATTTACCTGTTTGGCAACTGTTGTCACCTCCACTGGCATTGGTCTAGTTCTTGTGGTTGGACATGAAGTCCGAGAATCAATATCCGAGGCAAGAGCTGCAACGTAAGCAAATGAGTGGCTGAAGTTTAAAATAGGCAAATACACAACTGCTTACATGTTGAATCGTTGAGACAGTTGGTAGTTGCAGTGGAGGCTAAACTTAGGACGGCAGACTGTGAGGTGACATTGGCGCTGTCACATGTATGTTCACTATTGTTGAATGGGCTATAACTTTGACATGTTGTAGACACCCCATGCAGCCGTTGTTGAACGAATGACAGTTCAGTAGTGTCTTTGCCGATATTCATAGTGGAGCTGTCTCCAATTGTGTCGAACGCAACCAAAATTTTATTTTTTAGGAGCAGGAAGCGATGGGTCACATTCGCATAACAATTTTCTTTTAACGGACTTGCTTTTAATTTTCACAATTATAACTTTATTAGATAGGTCATTCACATATAACTTTCTTTTAACTTTATTAGAAGCATACTCACCCGTAAACCTTGTTGCAAATTAACTTCATGATCTCCATCCAAATTCTTGTTCGATGACTACATGATAGAGAGTCCGGCATATGAGTTAAAACCTCAAAATTTAGCCAAAAAATTTGACAAAAGTGCGTTAACCAAAATAGTGAAACTTTTAACAGGAAAAATATGTATTTTTACCTCAATTCCATGCTTGCGGATATCTTCTCTTTTAGCCTCTGATATGGCACTCCTTTGCACCTGAAATATAACAGCACGCTTTCTTAAGAACAAAATCTGCAAAAGACTACTTGTAGTGACGACATTAGAATTTGAAGAACGTGGCCGTTAATATGATAACGGCTTCCCAATCACTAATGTATTGGCCACTTAAATTAAAAGCACAACACCAAAAACTTTTTTTAATCTTAAATTAATGGTCTTAGTTTATAGAACTCTCATACTTAATCTTCACTATTTGACAAACTTTAAACAACAATTACTAAAGTTGAACCTACACCACATTGTTTGACAAACTTTAAACAACAATCATACTGTTTGACAAACTTTAAAGAACCTAAACCTCTAATAAATCATTAAGGCACCCTAAAATTATAACTAAATTATACTAAAGAACAATTGTGATATTAGAAACTCATAGCATCCATGTATATGTGCAACTAACAGAACCATATACAAACTTGGGTTGAAACAAAACTTCCAATCACAAAAAGCCCAAAAACACAAAAATTAATTAAGGGTGATACTTACAAATTAGAACTTGATTCATGTAATTAAGTTTGAGAAACTGATAATCAATTGAAGATTTTATAATAAACATGAATAAGTAAATATTGTTGGTGATCAATCTCGAGCAACAGTAATGAAACAACCTCCTATCAAGCATCTATACTTCTGCCAATCAATCTAAAAAGAACTTTAGAAAAAAACTCTTTATTTTTAATGTATATAAAACTAAAATCCTGACATTAAGAAGTGTAATCCTGGAACACATAAAGACTCAAAGTGTATGATGATAACTGCTTGTGATCAAGAGGCTACGATGATGACTGCGGGCAAATAGAAAGTCACCGGGTATGGAATTGAGTCATAACTACTCCAATTAAATACTTTGTACCAGAATTCTTTATATATTATAAGATAGTAACTCCCAAACCATCATGTTCAGTCGACTCTTTGTTTTTGGAGAATAGTGCAGTAACAGAGGCCCTTGATAGGCATTTGAGTTGTGGGGTGGCATTAAGAGGTATTGAATAGGACCATCCCTTTAATATTGCCATTAAATCCACAATACTGAATCATATAGTATAATAGATTTTATAAAGATTTGAGCCTTAAATTTAATTGGCGGCTGTATCGTTAATGATTTGTCTCACCCAGGAAGCCATATGTACTAAACCCTACGCGTACTTTGATAAGGCATCCTTGAGGAGTACCCCATGCTTCCATGATTATACCGAAAAATATGTAGAGTTTTTACATTTAATGCAGCAGTATTAATGAGGGAGGGATCATTTGTGTCAAAGTATTAATGAGGGAGGGACCATTTGTGTCAAGATTATGTAGCTTTTTCTCAAAGCCAACCCTAATCCTAAACACTATAAAATAGGGGTCACCTAAAACCTTCATTTTCATCGCATTACCTCTCCCTCTCTTCTTCTTTAGTCGAAATTAGGGATCCCCATGAAAAGTGAAACCCGGAATTTCGGTCCATTCTGAACAGTGTTTGATATTCTTCTTTTGATCGAAATTAGGATCCCCTGAAGGGAACCCGAAATTTCAGTACAGAACATTGTTTAGACTTTAGGCTTTAGGTTTTTAGGCTTTTAAGCTTTAGGTTTAGGCTTTAGAACTATTGTTTTCTTTGTTGTTATAGATAAGTCCTCTATTCTCTCTTGGTCGAAATTAGGGATCCCCGTGAAAGGGAACCCGGAATTTCGGTCCATTCGAACAGTGTTCGGTATTATCTTTTAGTCGAAATTAAGGATCCCCATGAAAGAGAACTCAAAATTTCGAAATTAAGCTTTAGACTTCAGGCTTTAGGCTTTAGACTTTTTTTTCTTTGTTGTTATAGATAAGTAATTTATGTGTGTGTTCTATTGATGTATATATTGTGTAGTGTAACACAAGCTTTGTATATTGTACAAATCCATGTGAATAAATGGCATGATCAATGGTATACTAAAAGATTGAGCCCTCATAGTTATTAGGGTTGTATCTTTAAATGATTTGTCTCACCCAGAGAGCCATAAGTACAAAACCCAAATGCATACTGAAACTCAATATCATGGAGTATTAATGATTAGTGATCAATGCATTTTTACATGTGAATTCAATTCTGTGCAACTTTTAGTCTTTTTAGCATCTCATTATCTCCTTAACAAACTTTATAGTTTCAGTTATTAAGAAAATCAAAAGCTTTGCTATTTATAAAGTCTCTTCATATTTCACTATGAGTCACTATATAAACTCCACCAATTAGGATGTGCATGTTTTTTTTACTACGTAGTATCATATTGTATATTTTTTATTATTGTATTGTATTTTATTGTTTGTCTATTCGTTTACTTTGAGCAAACTACGAGTGGTGCGTATCTTATATAATGATGATAGATTGTAGAAATGTAAATCTTATTTGTCATTGGTTTCCAACATGTATTTTCATCGAGAAAATGTTTAACAAATCTCTTAATTATTACTATTCATTTCTTAAGGCTTTATTTGAAGTAGCCTGAATTCATTATGCAATAAAACACTTTTAGATACAACCCGTGTGCATCGCAGGGTTTTGCATGTTCAACAAGCATTATCATTACACGGCCAATTGCTCTAAAAGTATACACAATCGACTACGCATTCAACATTTCGAAACAAAATCATTATGCTAAGCATCCACATGAGAAATTATTTTTTACACAAGCCAGTGTGCATCGCATGGGTTTCGCATGCTCGTGTTTATAAAACTACACAATATCAAGTTAAACTTCTTTATTTAGGTCTTAATTAACTCTATTCAAATTAAGCTTCAAGGTATACATGTGCTATAAGTTAAAATCTATTCTCAAAAATAAAACATATTTTAACCAAAAATATAATAGATATGATGAGGCAAATTTAACACATACATACCTGACCCTAAGTTTCAATTTTAAAATTTAAAGAAACCACATGGAGGGGATATAACTCACCAATACTGTGGCGGTGATGTTATGGGTGAGGGGAGAGAGGAAAGAACGCCAGTAGAATCCAAGGAACGCCAGTAGATGTGACGATATGGCATAGTTAAGGAAGGGAGGGAGTGGAGAAAGAACAATAGCGTGTGTGAATGAGAGATGAAAACTAAACCGCCCAATTGATTTTTAGAATTGAAAAGTTGGATTAAAGCCCGCCCAAAGAATAGAGCCCGGTTATTTATTAAGGAACATGGATTTATTTAGAGCCCGGTTATTTAAGAACAAACATGGCTTTATTAGTAAAAAAATTCCGGAATGTATAGGCCTTGGGTAAAAGTTTGAACTTTAAATTTAAAAGATTTTTAACGTCTCCTGCCATAACTCACAACCATTACTTCAGAAAATAGTATAAGAAATATTCAAGTGAATTAAGCCATTTCAAAAATAGGAAACACATTACTGTAAGTTTTGACTTTTCCATCGTGTGTGTGTCTGTATTAAGGTTGGATGGAGTGGTGGTGAGAAACACACCTGACATATTAGCGCCACATCAGCTTTCTCTCTCCAAATAAAACTCATCTTACAACTCACATTTCAACCGTAATAAGAACCCACCTTACCACTAAAACTCACATTTCATTAAAATACCCACTTTATATAAAATATAACCCACTAAATACCCACACACACTCACAACCAATTAATATATACTTAATAAAAAAGAAATGAGCCCACTTTTTTAAACTCACTTTGAGGTGAGTATCTCACTTATCAGCCAAAAAATTAAGCCAAACTCACCTTGATAATGTAAACTCACCTAGGTGAGTTTTGCCATCGGCGTGGCACTCGCACACGAGTGGGAAACTCACCTAGGTGAGTTTGCACCCACTCCGTCCGGCCTAAGGCTTATTCCAAAAATACTGTAAGTTACAACTTTTTCATCGTGTTTGTTTCAAGGCATTTAAATACATTCTATAAATAAATTGGAAAAAGTTCCCGTCAATTATGTTGAATGAATACATTCCTTCAATATGAATATGAATATTCAATACGGTAATAATAATTTCCTTACTTTCATTTCTTATCAATTATCAATGTGATAATATTCATTACAACCATAATACTTTCCTTACTTGTCTCACTTATCAATGTGTATTGCCAAGAATATTATAAAGAGATGATGATGTTTGTAGGATATTTGTTTGCAGGTAAAATTTAAATTTTTCAAAATTTCAAATTTTAAAAGTTACATGAGATAATTCATAACAAAATTTACAACATAAACTTTACAACAAATTTACACTACAAACTTTGTAACAAATGTATACAAAATTTACAAAATAAACTTTATAACAAATTTACACTATAAATTTTGTAAAAAAATTATACAAAATTGACAAAATAAACTTTATAACAAATTTACACTACAAACTTTGTAACAAATTTATACAATAGTTATTATAACAAATTTCTGGCAAAAAACGCGACGACGGCGAAAGCTTAATTTTCCGGCGAGAAAGCGGTGAAGGTGGCTGCAACAAAATTTTTTTATAAATTATATCACATTTTTACATAAAATTTACATAAAAACAGCTTTTTTATCTAAAAGAAATACCTATGAAATTCCAAAAATTCTGTAAATTGGAAAATATTATAAAAACTATTTAAGAGTTGCTCGAAAATCAGAATTTTTTTTATATTTTTAACTGTTTTTCAAGATATTAAAATGAAACTATTTAAAAAGTAATAAAATGCAGAATTTGTTTTTGAATTTAATAAAATACCTACAAAATTCCAAAAATTTAAATTTTGTATCCTAGCTCTAAATATTACTGAGTAGTTACCATAATATAAAAAATTACTACCTCCGTCCCAAAATTATTGTCCAGTTTTGACTTTCTGAGTCTTTCTTTGTCAACTTTAACCTTAAATAATTTTGTTTATGTTACAT
>BQNB010152830.1:0-15717 GCA_026074375.1 Tanacetum coccineum
AACATCGGAGACCATCGGGTTTGTTAGTGCAACCTGAGATACCTTAATGGAAGTGGGACAACATCACAAGGTTATGACACTATTTGGGTGATCGTTGACCGACTTACAAAGTCTGCCATTTTTGTGCCAATGAGGGAAACAGATCCCATGTGTAGGTCCTTGGTCTTGGATCTATATAGCCTTTGTAATACAATAGTTAACTTGAATAAATCCAAATCAACTATGTGAGAGACATTGAATATGAATATCAAGTGTTAATGCGGAATCTTAACACAAGAATTAAGAAGAACAATGATACTAAATTTGCTATTGATTTCTATTAAGCTTCAATGCTTCTATTACATATATAAAACTCTATGTCGTAGGGTTCCTTTTATCCACCAAGGAAAACCCTAATGGGCTTTACAAACGTGTGAAAGGATAATGCATACCCTTTCCTAAGATATCTCTAAGCTAACTATTACTATTCTGTTATATAAATAGACTTAACTAAAAACGACCAGTACTAACTATAGTACTGTTATTCTACCAGTACTAACTTTAGTACTACCAGACTTAACTTAGTACTGCCAGTATTAACTTAGTACTGCCAGAACTAACTAATACTAACAGACTTAACTGTTATACTACCACTATTAAGTCTTTTACAATCTATTTCCCAACATTTAGGCACTGATTTGCATAATGTCCTTTCTCTCCACAGGCATGACAAGTAACTGTCACTGATAGCAGATTACTTCCAGTGATTGGCCCCTTGTTTTTGTAGTTCTTGGTCAAATGGCCCACCTTGTTGCAAGTATTACACTTAACAGTGCAAGGTCCTGTGTGATGTAGAACACATCTTCTACACAATGGGAGGTTTCCAGCATACCTATTGTTCTCAACTGGAGTGGCAGCATAGGCTCTGACAGCTTCTTGCCTTTTGTTCTGTTAAGGTTGGTAATTATTGTAGCAGTTGTTGGTGTTGGTGTTGGTGTTACGGTAGTTGTTGCTATTATTGTTGTGGTAGTTTTTGTTCTTGAAAGTGCTTCTGTCGTCAAACTTTCGTTTGTGATCACTTGATACTTGCACTGAAGTGTGCTTTGTTACCTGATCCATTAGCCTCTAGGCTATGTTAATGGCTTCATGGTATGTGCTTAATTACACATACCATTTTCTATTAAAACCGGACTTAAATGACCAAAAACGAACCAAAAATACCTTGTATTTGTATCTTTTCATTTATATTGTGCAGGAAACGAATATCCGACAAAAGTACAAAAAATCAAGTCAAAACGGACAAAACCGAGCAAGGAATGTGAAGAGCGTGAAAAGCAAAAGTTAAAAAAGTCAAAGTAAAAGCCGGAACCAAAGAAATACTTAATGGACCCACCCGTACCCATCTAATGGGCCGGGTCAGCCACTTATAAGACTTAAGTCTTATTTAAGCCCAAAGTATAAGCTTAAAGCAAACCGGCCCAAACTAAGCCCAAAACCCTTTTACACTTAACTGCCGTTAGTCCAAAAGGACTATATTTGCAAACTCACAATACAACCTCAGGGGCTGATCTTGCCAAATCCCTTATATCTTTCACACCACAAGGACCTTCCATGTAACAAGACAAAACAAAATGAGGGGCCAATTCTGTCACTCCCACAAACTATAACCCAGTCAAACCCAAACCAAACTTTCCCGCCAAACCCCATAGACACTATTCATTGTCCCTTTCCCCCCACCTCGACCACTGTTCCCTACAACAAAACCATCACCATCCTTAGCATCACTCTCACTCACATGGGGCAAGTGCCACCTTGGCAATCCCCTTTGTTTCCATTGGTTGAAGGAAAATTACAAAAAATGAAGGGTTATGATCGTTTGGATTGGGCACCAAGAAATTTCAATGGCTTAGATCAATTTTGGGATCTCTCTCACACAACAAACACAGTCTTAAACTCTCTCAGTGAAGAAACACAAGAAGACTTGAAGACTTGAAGCCTTTAGTATAAATATAGGACAAGTGTAGTTCATAGTCTTTGTCGAATTTTGTTTAAGTCAAGGCTTGTAAGAACAAAATTAGTCCATTTTAATTACTGTCTTTTAATTTACTTGTCATTTAAATACTTGTCATTTAAATTTCTGTTGCATTGTAATCCCTTATTTTAAGTTAATGAAATTTTTAAGCTTTCTTTAAATATTGTCATTTAAGTTAAATTGTCATTTAAATACCATTGTTAAGCTCTTGTATAAGCTTTTGAGTCATTAAAAGTTTATATAAAAGTTTGTTTAATTTTCTGTCTAAAAATCCAAAAATCACAAAAATTCACCAAGAAATCACATGGAGCAAGGTAAATTCTGGATGGCCTTGGGTTAGTGCTTCTTGGGAAGCTATAGGAAAGGTGTATAAGCTGTTTGAGAGCTTATTCTCTTGCCAAAAGCTTTGGACCTTTGTGAGTTTCATTTTTCATTTTTTGCTTATTTTACTGTAGCTTTGCTTATTTACTGTTTACCTACTTATTTCCTGCTCATTTCTTGCTTATCATTGTTGTTTTATGCTTACTAGTCTTTATTTATTGCTTATATGTCCTTTGTTTGAGTTTTTAATTAAATCTGTCCATTTTTAGCTTAAACTTCTTAGCTTAATTTGCTTATTTAAAGTGCTTATCTCTTGTTGAAAGTTGCTTATTTGTGCTTTACATAGCTTATTAACCATCTGTTTTCAAAATTCAGTGCTTAAATCTTTAAAAATATCTATAAAATGGCTTTTAAAAACTTAAAGGGGTGTTTGGGTTAAGGGGGTAAAGTGGGTCAAAACAGGTTTAAAAACCATTGGGTCACCTTGCCAACTTATACAAGCATTTTTAAGTTGTTTTCAATCTGTTTTTCAAGGTTTTTAAGTTTAAAAGTTGCTTTTAAGTTTTTTTTAAGTGGTGTTGAAATCTGTGGTGACAGAACAGGTTTGATATTGCTTATTTGATTTAGCTGTGAAAACCATCTTTTGAGTGTTGTTTTAGTGTCCTTTTAAAGTGTCAAATGCAGTAGTGAAATGCCCTTTTAGTTTACTTTTGTTTAGTCAAAAATCTGTCAAGTCATTTTGTTAGTTTTAAAAGTTCCTTTTTCAAATTCAAAATTAGCTTACTTAAAATTGTTTTTAGCTTTTAAATTTTTGAGTATAAGCTCATTGGTGGTCATAGTCCATCTGTTTTAGCTTATCTTTGTCTTTAAAGTTTATTTTCTAGCTTATTTGTAGGGCTGCAAAAGCCAAACTGTCTTTTTAGAAAAACCAAAAAGTTGCATTCTGCCTGAACTGCCTATTTCATCAGCAAATGTCATGGCTTGTTTGTGTTTCAAACTCTATTTTCTTTGCTGATTTTAGAAGCCCTTATGACAAGCTTTTAGGACATATAAGCTGTATAGCCATAAGGTTCCATCTTAAGGGCTAAAAATTAACCCAAAAAGTTCCCCTTAGGCTGTGTGATTGTTCATATATTTAGCTATAGGCTTATTTGGTATGGGGGTTGGGGTTTGGGGAGGTGCAGATGTTTTTTGGGGTGGGGATTATATAAAAGAGTTGGGGGGGGGCAGGGGCTTGGGGGGGGGGAGATGTCTGATTTTCTTAGCTTATTTTTGTTCCTGGTGCTTATTAGGTTATTTTTAGCTTATTTTAGCTTATTTTATTTAGGTTAAAGCTTATTTGAGCTCTTTAGCATTTCTAGTCTAAAATTTAGTTTAAAATAGCTTTTTAGGAAATTCTGTCATTTTAAGCTCATTTAGCTCATTTTGTTAGCTTATTTTTGTTCATTAATGCTTATTAGATATAGCTTATTACCTGTTTTAGCTTATTTGTGCTTTGTAATTGCTTATTGTGTTTGAAATTGCTTAACAGTTAGCCATTTAGTCTTTTAAGTTTAGTTTAGCATTCTGTCACTTTTTGAGCTTATTTCTAAGTTTCTAAATTTTTTTTTCCATAAAAGTTGCTTATTTTTTGCTTATTTAAAAAGTTGTAAAAAAATAGCAAATAAAAACATTTGGGAGTAGGGGAAGCCCCAAGTGAGCAGGGCTCGAACTCGGGACTTCAACCCCACTTATACCAAACGTTTTAACACACACACCCAACACCACTATGCCCTTGGGTCTTTTCCGTTTTCTTTTGCACTAATTACTCTTTTATAACCATTTTAGCCCGTTTTGCTTATAAGTTGTTTTGATTTTTAACTGCTTATTTTGATAAGCTGTTTTACCCAGATTATTTTTCTTAGGATAAGCTTTGTTCAAGCTACTTTTACTAATTTTTTCAGAATTTTTATAATTAGTTTAGTATTTTTAATCATTTAATTTCAGTAAAATCGTTTTTAATTCATAAAAAATTATAAATAAGTCAAAAAAATCTAATTCTTTTTTAGAAAATTCTCTTTTATCATTTAGGACCTAGGAAAATTAAATTTGCATCCGTAGGGTTATAATTTT
Source organism: Tanacetum coccineum (assembly GCA_026074375.1). NCBI lineage: Eukaryota > Viridiplantae > Streptophyta > Magnoliopsida > Asterales > Asteraceae > Tanacetum > Tanacetum coccineum. Next base: position 4,445 of record BQNB010152830.1, read on the forward strand.
AGAATTTCGATTTTTAAAGAACGGGATTAGAATCTCGTTCTCATTTTTAGTGTTTTAGCTTAAATTGCTTTCATTTTAGGGGTTCTTTTACTTATTTATGCATTTTGAATTGTAGAATTAGAATCCAAACCCACAAACTTTAAAATCATTCAAAAACGCGATCACGAACTTGACCGATTCTCAATTCACGCCTCGTTAGGAAACGACCCGGGAGGTTTTTTTTAGGGTTTTGCTTTGGATAAAAGTGAAGTCTCTTTAAAAGCCTTACGGAATACTTATCTATCTTATTATTGATCTTATCCTTATTACACATTTATATTATATATTTATTATATTTATATATACTAAAAAGGACGAGTCAGTTTTTGGCGCCGTTGCCGGGGAGGTGTGTGTGATTTTCGTGTCTACGTTTAAAGATTAGTTTTTGAAGACCTTTCCTCGTGAAGTTATCATTTTTTGTTTGTGAATATTTTCTTATTATTAAAAAAAATTAAAAAATACCAACAATACTTTTCCTAAAGTATTGAAAGTACCAAATTTGTTTTGAAAAACCAACAAAAAAATCGTGTTGTTAATCGTTATAATCGGCTCACCTTTGAATTACAAACTATAAGGAGGGTATAAGGCGGGCTTGATCCAAGGAACATCGCCCAAAAAGGAAGAACGCTTTTAAATCGCTTCGGCGTGCTAATTCCTTCCGCTCTCTTGTGCGTAGTTTAAAGAGCTACCGTGGACTTTTAACTTCCGGTTACCAAAAATATTGTGTTTTTCTTGTATTTAGTGCATGCGCACTCGTTCTTCTTCTAATCTCGTTGGTAATTCTTCTTCTAATCCAACCACCACAAACCCGAAACGTCGTAACCGTAGACGTTCAAAACAACCTTTCTCTCTTGAAGAATCACCCATAGCTACGATGGCCGATCAACGTACTATGGCGGAATTGCTCCGTGCACCCACCGAGGGTTATGCGGAGGCAATTGTGGTTCCACCAATTCTTGCTGAGCATTTCGAGCTCAAGCATAGTCTCATTAATATGATGACTTCGGACCAATTCTTCGGACTTGAGAAAGACAATCCTCATGACCACATCCGTTGGTTTAACAAAATAACTTCCACAATCAAATACAAGGATGTGCCGAACTCGGCGATTAAGCTCATGCTTTTTCCTTTCTCTCTTGCGGGGGCAGCCCGTCGTTGGCTTGAAAAAGAACCCCCTCGTTCTATTCTCACTTAATTCTTTCCTCCCTCAAGAACGACAAATCTCCGAAATGAAATTTCCAACTTTGAACAACGTTTTGGTGAATCGTTTCATGAGGCATGGGACCGTTACAAAGATCTCCTTCGTGCTTGCCCTCATCATGGTTTTACCGAATTGCACCAACTTGATACCTTCTACAATGCCTTAAACCCAACCGACCAAGATTCTTTGAATTCTGCCGCCGGTGGTAATCTTTTGGAAAGAAGTACTCGAGATGTGTTGACGATTATCAAAAACAAATCCAAGGTCCGCAATTCACGAAACAAATCGATTGTTTCTCAAGTGAAATCAAGTGATGTTAATTCTTCTTCTTCCTCCGAGATAGCCAAACTTACTCATGCAGTAAATCAGCAAACAAGTGATGTGACTACCGCCATGACCGTTATTCTTAAACAATTTCAAGCAACCCCACCTCCAGCTTCCGTAAAAGCCTTTGAGGAAATTTGTGTTACTTACGGTGGTGCTCATCCGTATTATCAGTGTCTCGCTGCCGATGGCAACACTTTCTCAGAATATCGGGATAATATCCAAGTATACGTTGCAGCAACCATGGGTAACTACAATCAGGGTAATTCCGGTTATCGTCCTCCAGGTGTGGCTAATCAAACATGACCACCGGGTTTTGCTCAGCCCAATGTGCAAAATAATCAAAATCGGTTTAGCCAACCTCAAGGATATAATCGAGGAAACAATTTTAATCAAAATCCAACTTATCAAGCTCCAATTCAACAAAACCAAAGTGTTCCTTTAAGTGAGTTGGAGAAAATTAAGAAAATGAATGATGTTAATATAAAAGCCATGCAAACTCAAATTAACAATGTGAAAAATGAGTTAAGAAATGAAATGCAAACTTCAATTCAAGCTTCAATGTCAAATCAAATCAATGAGCTTAAAAACATGATGGCTAGCTTTTTCTAAATGAACACCGCTTCTGCTTCGGGTACGGGATCTCTCCCTAGCAACACCATTGCTAACCCGAAAGGTGAATTGAAATCCATCACCACCCGAAGTGGTCTTGTTCTTGATGGACCTTCCGTTCTTATGCCTCCTCCATTCACTAATCCGTAGGATGATGAACGTGTAAAGGAGACTTTAACGGACCCGAAACATGGTGAGTTTACCATTAAGGTCCCACATCCTCTTGTCCAAAAAGCTAAACCTTCATCACAAAGAAATTATGTGGTTCACCAAAGGGATCCTCGTCACCCTCATATCCCTTATCCTTCAAGAATGAACCAAGAAAAACGGCAAGAGAAAGATGAAGTCCAAATTTACAAATTTTGGCAAATTTTCAAACAACTTCACATCAATATCTCTCTTGCCGATGCTTTGGTTCTTATTCTGAAATATCAAAAGATGCTTAAAAGTCTCCTTTCCAACAAGGAGAAACTTTTAAAATTGGCAAATACACCCCTTAATGAAAATTGCTCAGCGGTTATCCTCAAAAAATTACTCGAAAAACTAGGTGACCCTGGGAAATTTCTCATTCCGTGTGGTTTTAGTGAGCTCAAGTGCAAGGCCCTAGCCGACTAGGTAGCTAAGCCATCACAATCTTGAATGCCACTTCCTCGGTTTGGAAAAAGTTAGGTTTACCCGAGCTTATTTCCACCCAAATGACCCTTGAACTTGCTAACCGGGAGATTTGCACTCCGGTTGGAATTGCAAGAGATGTCTTTGTTCCGGTTGGAAAGTTCACATTCCCTACTGATTTTGTCATTGTTGATTATGAGAGAGATCCGCGATTCCCCCTCATCTTGGGAAGACCGTTCTTACGGACCGCTCGTGCTTTGATTGACATTCACGGAGAGGAGATGATTCTCCGTGACGGCAATGAAAGATTACTCTTGAATATGAGACATGGCACTTCAAGCTATTCAACCAAACCTCATCAATAATCAATCAACATGATTGATGTCTATAATGTTTCACATGAGGAAATTCTTGAAGATTTGTTTGCAACAAATCATCCAAGTGGCAATCCCACTTCTTCTCAATCACTTCTCATACGAATAACTTCACCGTGAAGTAAATGAATGAAACTTTGATCCAGAAGGAGACATTATTGAGAACTTACTAAATCTTGATAAAACCAAAGATCTTCCTCCATATCATGATAATCCATTGAGTGGACATATGATTGATATCTACAATGTTTCACATGAGGAAATTCTTGAAGATTTGTTTGCAACAAATCATCTAAGTGGCAATCCCACTTCTTCTTTCACCTTTCATACCGATTTAACTTCACCGGAAGTTATCAACCCATCGAGTGGCAATCCCACTCCGATTTCGGAACCCGTGACCGAGTCTTCTTCTTCCCCCACGCTTACTTCCTTCGAAGAAAGTGATTTAATTTGGAAAGAATTCGAAGCTTATCTCGCAAGTAATTCATTTCCACCGGGAAATGACGATCTTGTTGATTATTCTCTTGAGGAGTTCGCCGATGAACTCGCTCATTTTACATTTCCACCAGAAATTGATTACCTTCCCTTTGATGCCGAATCCGATCTTTGAGAAATAGAGTATTTGCTTAACCATGATCCTATCGGGGAAATGGATTATATTCTCGAAGATTCGGTTGATAAAAATTCTCCTGATGACAATCTTGATGATACCATTTCTGAGATGTTCACCGATGAACATGCTCTTGATTACTCATCCCCACCATTATGGGATGATTATGATGATGAACTTTTTGATCTTGAGACCGTTAATGATAATACTTATGATGATCCTTTTGACTCCAAGGAAGAGAAAATCAAAGATTCTAAAATCTTGATTGATGAACTTGATCCACCTGGATCAAGTGATTTCCTTCCTTTTCCCGAGTGTGACTTGGTTTTCTATGAGGATTTTTCCGAGGTTGATGTTTTGTCTTCAACCAATAACGAGGACAAAGTATTTAATCCGGGTATACTCATTCATGGGAACCTTTTTGAAGTCACTATTCGTGTAACACCGGATAAGAATGTAAAGAAGCTATCCTCATCTAATGCTTCTTTAATTCTTGAGGATTTTAATCCTCCTCTTTATGAACTTCCTTTCCACAAAGAAGTTCCCGGGTCCGAAACTCTACTCTCGTTTTCATCCAAAAATGAGGAAAAAGTTTTCAACCCCGGGATTCTCACTTCTAAAGGAGTTCATACTTCTCTTCTCCCGGAATTATCTCATCGGGGCCCTAAAGCTTTCAAAGTCATTAAAATTTTTGAAAGCCCGATGGAGATTTTTCCTTGCTCTTATGGAGAGGACATCCGTGTTTTGGATGTTCCGTGTCTCCATTTCTATCCCCCTTGACCAGTTCAAGTATGGGGGGATCGGGTCAAGCTAAGTGACCTTAAACAAGCGCTTCGTGGGTGGCAACCCATGCTTATCCTAATATAATTATATAGTAGTAATGAATAAGTGTGTTGTGAGAGAGGCTCGCCTCTTCCATTTTCCGTGTTTTGTGTTTTGTGATTGTATGTCCAGGATTGTCCTGGATTTTTGAAGTCTCTCGTTTTTGTCTTCGGTTTCTATGAGCTTCAAATCTCAGCTTCATTTTGGGAATCCAATATCCTAATCTTATCGACTAACGTTTATCTTTTAGCATAATTAATAAACGGCTTAAGGATTTACGAGTTAGAGACCCTTCTTAAAAAATACGTACGGGAAGCAGCCTGCGAGAAAGGAAATCTCATAAATCTGGAATGATTTGGTCGGCGACGGGAACTTGAGTTGGCCTACAAACAGATGAGGTCACCGTTAAATCGTCAAGTCTAATCTCAAATCTTCTCTTGTGAATATGTGTATAACTCTATAATAGTAGGCAATATAAATAGTGTTTGAGTACGAATTTTCTATAATTTTTCAATAAATTCAAAAATTTCAAATTAACGTATCACCTTATTCTATATTATATTATATATATATATATATATATATTTAATATATATTTATTACAACCCTATAAATTGAGGGGAGCATTAACAATGTTCCTAATACAAGCTTGTTATAATTAGGAATTTTTTCCCTGAAAGCATTTATATTTGAATAAATTGATATCCAAAATATCAAGAGATTTAATATGTTTGATAAGGGGAGAAAATGTGATTAAAATATATGGCTAAAGATGTGATTTTAAGGACTCTAGTGCAAGCTTCTCTCTTCATGTGCTAAACATTTTTGAATATCGATGCACATGTTGAAGGGGAGCAATTTCAAATGGTTTTAAGGCTAAGAATAATACCAAAAGACCGACCATGTTTGTAATTACTTGGAGTTATAAGGTGGTTAGGATTAGGTATTCGTTCCTACGATCCAGCCAAAACCGGAGGGATCTACCCATGGATAATCCACTAGTTAGTGTAGAAGTCCTTAGGTATCATATAAAAAAAGGAGTAAAAGTGAGAATAAGTGAATAGTGCCGACTGAGATGGAGCTAGTACTGGAACAAACCCAATAAGGTACTAGTCATGAAGTCTCGGTAAGCACTGAAGGGGTGGAAGGATGAAAAAGAATTGTAAGGATAAAGGGTGAAAAGAAAGAAGCCCTCCATACACTTAGGCAGAAACTGGGTCAATACATAAACTATCAGAAATACTAAGCTGTTGTCTGGTATTGAAGACAGTCGTCATGGACTCAGTGACGCGATGCACAACCCTTTCCAGCCACTCAAAGTCTCTCAAAAGACTCTTGTTCATTTCTCACGGAGATTAAACACATTTCTATTGACTTTCTCACTCCGAGTTAGTTGATATTAAAAAGGTGGCAGTCTGCTCCAGCCTCCGATTACTAAAAACCAAAGTGCACTATCGAGTATCCATAAATCTCAATAGGACACTTATCTAAAATATGCTTGCTAATTCACACAATGTGAAAAACAAGAAATATATCAAGAGTCTTACGCATTATCCTTGTGATTTTGCCAGAACATCAGAGTGATACCTAAAAAGTATTCACAATGACGATGGAAATCCTTCCAGAGCCAACATCAAACAAGCTCTGCGGTAGGTGACTTGTGAGATCCTACACGGATCAAACTTGTGATACTGGATATCGATTCGGTCCAGCTTATAAATTGACGGATGAATTTTAAAAAAGATAAAATTGTTGGTGTGTTATAAAAACCGTTTGCATCTTAACACACCGACTGATTTTCCAAATCAATTTTCAATCTTATGTCCGTGGGAAGCCTCACAAGGGTATCTGGACATAGGAAAGCTGAACATGAATTGATGACTTAATCAGGAAGATAGTAACTTACCAGTTCACTCTTACCGTGTTGTCTACTTTGAGACACTTCGGTAATGAGAACGGCTAGTGCAGCTGCGAAACCCTGTCAAGGAGATTCTTCGATTCTACCTGATCAAAGGCAGTATTTATACAGATTAAATGGGAACCATGGTTGTTACAACCGTATTCGACAAAGTGACAAAGCCACTTTCGTCCATATATGTTGTTTATCACTAACCCATTCATGCAGATTTCCTGACGGTGGCTGCAGTTACCCGATGACAAGTCGAAGTCAATACCACATGCTCATACTCGACCGACATAAGTAAAGACATCATAAAAGCTCAAGTACATGTTTCAAGACTTCCGCTACTCTAATACCGTACGTCTTTCTTGAAGTGACGAAGTATTAAAGTGATACCGCACATCCTCCATAAAGTGACGAAGTGTTAAAGTTAAAGAATTTCAAGAAAGATGGTTACACACGCTTTCAACGTCAAGAACAGTATGAGCATGTCGGTCCAGAAGTCACAAGATCACAAGAAGGCAAAGATTACAAGATAGCGAAAAGAGATTATGCTTGGTTGATGATCTCAAGAAGCTCAAAGATCACATACAAGTCCAGAAAAAGATACAAGCTAAAGCCTAAAATTCTAAAGTTTGCCACATTAAGATTCACAAGATAACAAGACTACGAGCTAAAGATTGAAGACATTCATAGAATGTAAATCTTAAGTTTTTTGTAAATTGGAGTGACCTCCCTTAGGGGGAGATTGTTAGAAATTAAGAAAAGACTCGGTCACTTCCAAAAGTGTAATAGTATAGCTCGTAGCGTAATATTTGGAATCTTACCAAGCTAACCGGGTCAACATAAGTAATCCTTATATTGACCGGCCATGCCATGGTATAAATACCCCTCTTCACACCTTGGAGGGGGTTGGTTGTTCATTTGGTTATTCGCATCATAATATATTTTCCTTTCCTTTCTCTCTCTAAGTGATACAACCCACTTTCTCTCTCTAAACTTTCTATCTTGTATATTGTTAAGTGATTTGATACATCTACAACAACCAACATAAGATCATCATAATAACCATAAAAGTACAACTATTAAAAGATTTTTGAAAACTTACAAGGAGGGTTTTGAAAAGTGAGAAAGAACGCGAACCGACTACCCAAACGTAGTTTAAACAATAACCTCAAACACTAGAATCAACCCAAAACTTCTATGTCTTCAAGTTCTTGATCAAGTAGCAAAATATTTAAGTGTGTGTGTGTGTGTGTTAGGGTCAGACGCAAGCAAGAGAGAGCAAGAGAGAAGAAAATGATTTTCAAGATCATGCACAAGTTGTGAAATGAGCCAAGACAAGACTTATGGTACTAGGCTTGGGACACACTAGCTAAAAACTAGCCATCTTGTTCCCCTCTCTTGTCTCCAACCGGTCATAGTATCCTAGGGGTTTCGGGAGTCTTCGTTTTGTGTCGGTTTTCCTTAAAACTCAACGTTCTCGACTTTAAAATATTACCCAAAGTTTCCTAGTATTTTTAATGACCTCAAAAATACTTTTCCAAGAACTTAGACTATTTACATGACATAATTCACAGTTAAACTTCCCAAATTTTGTATTGAACATTAACGGACGTGTCGGGACTCGTTTTTCGGCATTTCAAACTATTTACGGGACGAACCTCTTGGAACATAGTCAACATAGCTAAAATCATCTAGAAAGGATTAACACAAGCGACATAAACGCGAAATACTCACGACCACATTGATTCGCCACCGTCAACACGGTACTCGTTCTAACGAAACTGACAAAAGTCAAATAGTCAAAGGACTAAATTTGAACATTCAAAATATCAGAAAAGGGCAAAGGTTACATTCGTTCACAAAACGACTCACAATGTACTAAAACGCGTCAAGATGTCTTAGGGTCGACCAAGATTAGATTTTTAGTCATTTGTTTGTTTGATTGCTAAGCCCGCATAGTTTTCCGTTTCCTTGACTAGTTTCTGGACGTAGTTCCAAGATTCTCATTTTAAGACATCCGCTAATAGAAATATTAAATAACTTATTTAAGTAAGTTCATATAATCAACCCAAGGTATTTATTACGATTTCCCTTTACTGTCGTGCCGCTACGCGTTGCGTGATGATTTTCGCTGAACGCGGGAAACCTTCCCGATAAGCGTTAAGACGGTAACATACATACTTCGATACGGATAAAATGAATCAAAATAGATTCATTTAAGAAAATCAAGACTCCCAATACCTGGTCAAACCGTAACCGCTTTACGCAAAAGAAGTCAACCAAAGTCAATTTTTCAGTTTTCTCCGAGAGAACTGACAAGATCGAAATACACAGACATATAATTATAGTATTTTAAAAATACTAAAATTTTGAAAAGTTACCGGTTATCACAGTCTAACCCCCTTAAAGGAATTTCACCCTGAAATTCAGCTCAAGTCACCAACAAATCAATAACGGGAGTTCAAATCCTTAACAAAACACACTGGTTATTTTATCGGCTCGGTCTCTCTCTAGTGAGGTTTCTATTGATTCCTCTAGAGACTTAGTTCTCAAGTTCGGCTCCTACACTTCTCAGATGCACCTAGATCATAATCAAATGACTAGGTAGGCTCTTTCCACTGTCTCCATAACTCGATAGTTCTTCCTAACCTTAAATTTTGAGTCTCTCGGTTGCATGTCCGGATATGGTCCAGTCTGCGACTTGCCAACAAAATGTTCTAAGGTATTCAAATGTATCCAGTCCCTCAGTTGTTCTAGTCAAAGTGGTTAAGTTTTACCAGAGATATGTATCCCACACATTACGACTTACGTATTGCTCTCTCAAAATCGTCTAAGGTTCGCTTATCAGAATCTGCTTAAACTCTTCCTAGTTATTTAACTGTTTTGTAGTAACTTCGGGTTTGAAATAGGAGTTTCAAGGTATCGTTAGGAAATGATGTTACCCAAATTATATTAGGTTTTAAATTGGCTTACTATAACTACAACCAAGTCCCCTCGTGACTTCACAGGGTTTTATCAAACCACTCATTTTTCCAACGTATAGTACAATATGGCAACTTGAATATTTTTCAAGTTCCACATGCAAGAATTGAAATGGAAGTGCGCACGAGGCCTTACAAGTATGGAAATCCTATCCGAGGTAATTGACGAATCGTGTCACCAACGGCTATAGTACAAAGAGGTACCCATGGCACCAAAATGTTCAACTTTACATTATACAGAAAAATACTACCATCTATTGATTTTCAAGTTTCGAACAAAATCATCCTACTACTATCATAACTATGACTTTGATTATAACACCCTGTGTTTTCAAGTCATTGACGACGTCGATAAATCTATTATGTACCTTTTGTATTGTACGCGTTTGTTTTAAATCATAAACGTTAAGCTAAATCGCGTAGGCTAAAAATTAGCGTCCAATGTAAACGGGCATCAAACAATTAAATGTTTACATCAAGCAAGGGTTAAGTAATTATTTTAAGGAAAATTATTAACTTTGTTTATGTTATTTTTATTGGTTGCGTAAAGTGATTTCATTTCGCAATAAAATACGTTTAGGCATACCCGGAACCGCCAAAACTTTTCTACGCTTCAACAAATACCCACTTTTATACCCAATACATAAAAATTACAAAAACATATCATAGATATCTTGGACCAACTATTTCAAACTTTTTTGACCAAAAACATATCATAGATATCTTGGACCAACTATTTCAAACTATTTCAAACTTGGACCAACATATCATAGATATCTTGGACCAAAAATTGCAAGTTGGTTTTGTACATCATTTTTCATTTATACATAGCCATACCTTGTTCCCTTTGACCAACTAGTCTTCCTAAAGACCATGAAGATGTCTTGGACCAACTATTTCAAACTTTTTGACCAAGACTTCCATATATACATGCATACTAGAGATAAGAGTACACACATGCATAAACACTTAGCAAAAAAATCACAAAACTCCTCTTTTGGTGCTTCTACAACCCACGGCTCAAACACCCCTATATAATAAATCCATATCAATTTTTCTACAACCTATACACATCCATCCTAAGATATTCTAAGGTGTTCCCAAGCATTAGCTAACCATATTCAAGTGATTATCAAGTAAAAGGAAGCTAGGGTTTATTTAAGAAAACACGGGTTTTCTTTGGTGCAAGCTTCGATTTTAAGTCTAAACAAGGGTTTAGCACTTGATTATCATTATCATCATACATCATAAGGTCAACTAGAACCCTTCATGTTCTTACAATATTCATTTTTATGAATATGTTAAGTTCTATTTTAGCTTAAATCACCATTTAGGATTTTATCATGAAAATGAAGTTTTTACTTGAAATGATCATTTAGTACACTTTTATATATGTTGTGATGTTCCTTATATCATGCTAAAAAGGATGAGAAAAGTATGTACCATGTTGTTTTGGTGTAAAAATGATCATGTGTTAATTAGGGTTTATAAAAGTTTCTTAATATATTAATATTATATGATCATTAAAATAAGGTTATAACAAGATAAGAAGACTTGTATACTAGTCGTTATTATATAAAAATAGTCATATGTAAAACTAGTGATTTATGGTAAATAAGAAAGTTATGTTTTATAATATGAAAGACTTATACAACTTGGACACATGAGGACTTTGAAGGAAAGCTATGGACAATGGACTCTTAATATATGTATTGTAGGATCGATATTCCTTAATGAAACACTGATATACTATCAACTATGCGGAATCTAGTTGGCAGTACTTAAGAAGAAC
>BQNB010152832.1:0-15717 GCA_026074375.1 Tanacetum coccineum
TGTGGAAAAATCACGTTGTCTGGATCTTGAAGCTGACATGTCTAAAGTTCATGATGAGTCAAAACATATTTCAAAACTTGAAGACATCTTCAAGAAAGTTTTGATAATCATAGATCACACACAGTGCAGGAAGCTCCTGATTTTAACTCATTCTTTAAGATCAAGAATCTCGAACATCAGATTCCAGAAAAAGATAAAGTGATTAGACACTTGAAAGATCTAGTCGCTAATGTAAAAGACAGAATTTGTGTGCCTTATAATGCTAAAGATGTCACTGCTCTTATTAAACAAAATGATTGTGATAGAGTAGAACTAGAAAAGGTCAAACAACATTACAAGGAATTGTATGACTCAATTAAGATTACGCGTGCTCACACAAGTGAAAAGACATCTACGATGTTAAATGAAATTGAGAGTCTAAAAGCTCAATTGCGAAGTAAAGAGCCTTGTTTCACTAGTGACTATGTCAAACCAAAAGTTCTTGCTCCTGGCATGTATGCCATTGACGTTAAACCCATCCCTCATCCCCTTAAGAACAATAGGAGTGCTCATTTAAACTAAATTGTAGAGGAAGCTAGAGTAGTTAAACCACTGGATAATACACTTAACTATGCTTGCCAATACACTAAGTTATCTCAGGAATTGTTAGAATATGTGATTGGCACTTGCCCAAAAAGTTTCAATGAAAGAGATAACAAGGCTTTAAGTGATAAACCAGGAACTTCCTCTAGCAACACACAGAAACACGAAGTGCACCAGAAAGTTCAACAGACTAATATCCCTGTGATTCCCTCTACAGGAGTAAACGATTCCACTGAAGCAAGCGGATCAAAGCCTAGAAGCAATACAAAGAAAAATAGGATCCTGCCTGCTAAGAAGGAGAATAAAAAGGAAGTAGAAGTACGCCTTAGGACAAATAAGCCAGTTTGGGCAAAAGTGAATCGGGTTGATTCTAGCATTAGCTCTAAGCGTGTTGTAATTAATTCGAATTCTGAATCTGTGTGCAAAACTTGTAACAAATGTGTAAACTCTGCAAGTCATGGAATGTGTGTTGTTAATATTTTGAATTCTGTGAATGCTACCTCCACTGTTAAAACTGTCTTGAATAAAGGGAAGCAGATCTGGAAACCAAAAGGCAGACTGTCTGATAACAGTTTGTACAAGACCAAGCGGGTTTGGAAAGCTACGGGAAAACTATTTGCAGATATTGGTTATCAATGGAGACCCACAGGAAAGAAACTCACCTTAGGAAAACTTGATTGTGGCTCTCAATGGAGACCCACAGGAAAGAAATTTGCCTTAGGCGAAATGTGCCATTTAACTAAGCTTTCTGTGAAATGTTCTACTCTATATGCTAACCAAAAGGACCCCAACAAAAATTGGGGAACCGAAATTCCAAACTCTCCAAACTCGACTGTTTTCAAATGCAGGTCGTACAGGTCATGCTTTGGTATCTGGACTCAGGCTGCTGTTCAAAATTTTGTAACGGGAGAATGTTCAGCTCATGAATTTTGTGGAAAGTTCATCGGGTCAGTTAGATTCGGGACTGATCAACTTAGGGATCTTATCATGGGTTATGGGGATTATGTTTGGGTGATGTCGTTGATCTCATAGAGTATACTCGTAGGAGGGACTTGGCACAATCTATCTATGTAGGGCAATTTTGTGGAATTCTGATCTTGATGTGTCCTTCAGAAGGCCATACTTGGCCTTTTGCGGCGTGAAAGTAAGGGTCAGATATTCCACTTAAAGCAGTCGTGGCACCAATTCTGTAACACGATATCGATTGATGAAATGATGAAGTCTTCTTTACGATATGCTTGCTGTCCAAGCTTCCAAGTCCAAATCATGGTTGTGCATCGTGGTTAAAACTATTTAAACTTCGGCACGATAAATGATTCTCGCTCCAAAAGATTAGTTAGAGGTCTTACCTAGTTGAAGTTGAAAAGGATCATCTTTGCTCAGCATGTCAGCTAGAAAAGCTGAAGTTCTCCCCAGCCAAAATTGAAAATACAAAATTTGGAAGTCGCCTTCATTACCCTTCACTGGATCTTGTGTGGTCCAATGAGATGTCCAGGAGTTATTAAGGGCAGATATACTCTTAGTAATCGTGCATAACTATTCAAGATTCACATGGGTAAAAGTTCGTGGAGGTCAAAGGAAGAAACTCCACGACGTTTGTCACCACTTTCTTAAGGCATAAATCATGTTTGGCCTCAACAAAAACAGTCAGATTCATCCGCATCAGATAACGGAATCTGGAATTCGTCACCAAGTTATGTATGAATATATAAGGTGTGTGGCATTTTATCGCAAAGTTGTTTGAGAACTCCTCAACTCAAAACGGAGTTGTTTTAAAAGACGTAAGCGTACATGGTGGAAGCATGCACGTACATTGTTGATATTCGCACCGGAAAGCTCCATGTTTTCCTCTGGGGCAGAAGCTGTCAGCCACTGCTTAGTTACATCCCAGAACTGATCACTAATTCATACTGTCATAACAAACACCTTATGAGTTGTGCATGATAAAAGCCTGATCTTACAATCTTTCGAGTATTTTGGTGCTCTGTGCTATCTGCAAATGATAGCGAAGAAATTAGGAAAATATTCAAGACCACAAAGCTGACATTGGGATTTTCATTGGGTATGCTACAGCAGGAAGGGGCTATAGAATCTACAAAAAGAGAATCGTAATTAATGGAAACAATGCAGTCACATTCGATGGAGATGCATCAGTCAGTGGCTCCTGAACACATGAGTTCAGGGACCCCCCGCCGCCTTTTCGATCTGACCCTGGACAAACTCAAACAGGGCTCGCTCCAACGACAACAGTGAGCTTGGAAATGTTATTTAACGATGTTGATGAAACACCATTTAACAATCTCGAGTGTAACTGACCAAATACCTTCTTGGGGGGGGGAGGGGGGGGGGGGGGGGGGGTGCCGATTAATGCTCTAAGTTGTTCCCACCAGGTACACATCTTTGTTCTACAAACAACTTGCGTCAAGATGCAACCGCAACTAAGTGCTTCATCGTCATACATCCGAGATTCGATCTTCCAGTCCAACTCTATCAGAAGGAAATTTGCAGAAGAATTGTTCCCATTCAAGAAGGACACCCAGCCAGTTATCATTCACGAGCGTTCTTCCTCTCCCTTCACCATACCTGTTACTGGATGATCCAGGTTCGGCACATCATCATCTGGGAAATGTTAATGCAGCGGAACCCAACCAAAGTTAACTACCCTCCTGATCATAAACCCCAGAAGATGGACAAAGATCATCTCTGGATAACATTGTTTTGGCAACCCTGATTCTTCTTGTATAACCAGAAAACTGTTAGCAAGTCCGTGCTTTGTGGTGCTGTGCTTCATACTGAACTGGTACAGAGTCGAACACCTTAGAAGACAAACTTCAATAAAAAACAAAAAATGGGGCTGTGATAGACGACATGGCTGGTTTCAAAGCCATGCAGATGAAAATGTACGAATATGATCGACTTAAAGTGGGGAATGAGTACCTCGCCCACTTATGAATATCGTCTGATGGCTCTTATCGTGCAATTGGAGCAAACGATTCTTCAAAATCAATACCTTCCTCTTGACGATATCCTTTGCACTAACCGAGCTGTGTTTTTCAGTACATCATCCTTAATCATCAAGCTTTTACTTTGTAGATCCACTGAAGAAGCGATAAACATAAGCTTAGATTGCGGCAGAGGTACTAAATTCCCATACTTTAGAGTCGATGCAAATTCGTAATTTCATCTTGACATGGCGTGTTCGAATCCAGAAGTCTTCTTTCAAGCACATAGCTTTGAAGTTCTTTGGTTGACTCTGGACAGTTCAGTATGAAAACAGCACCATCAAAAGCATCGGATGCTTAACTGTTTTTGGTTGATACAGACTAAGAGATTTGCAAACAAATGTCTATCAGTGGCTGATTTTTGGTCATACTATCTTCTGAGTTGGATCTGTGGGAGGGTAGTTAACTTGTTGAGGTTCCGCCTGCATTAACATTCCCAGATGATGATTGTGGCGAACCTGGATCCCAGTAAACAAGGTATGTGAAGGAGGAATGAACATCGTGAATGCATTGGGGTGTCTTCTTGAATTGGGTTTCTTCTTCGCAATTTCTTTGATGTTGACTGGATAGATGAATATCGGATGTTGACGGGATGTAAAAAGCACTTGTTGACGGTGCATCTTGAGCATTTGTGTAGACATAAGGAATGTCACTGGTGGGGACAACTTGAGCATTAAATTCAGCAGCAGAGAAGGGTATTTGGTCATTGAACTCGAGATTGTTCAAGGTGTTCATCAAACATCGGTTGAAATAACATTTCCAGCTCTTGTTGTCGTTTTGGTTGGAGCGAGCCCTGATTTGAGTGTCAGGGTCATGATGAAAGGCTCGGGTCCTGAACTCATGTGTACAGGAGCCATTGACTGATGCATCTCATCGAATGTGACGTGATTGTTTGCCATTCTCCATCGACGAGGTTCGTTCTTGTTCGGTAGCTTCTTATAGCTCCTTCCTGCTGGGAGGCTATACCAATGAATAATGTCCCAATTTTGGTTGGCTTGATATTTTCCTAGATTTTCGCTATCTTTTGCAGGATAGCACACCGAGCACCAATAACTCGAAAGACATGTAGATCTAGGCTTTTTATCATGCCACAAGCATACATAAGGGGTTTGTTATGTCGAGTCATGAATTAGGTGATCGTCTCTGGGTTGTAAACAAGCAGTGTACAGCTTCCCTTTGCCCGTTGAAACATGCGGTAGCTTTCGAGGGAATCCATCATTCAATTGTTTCGTGCTGCTTCCACCACGTGTACGATTACGTCTATTAACAAACTCGTTTTGTTTGGGAGTTCTCGAACAGACTTTTAGATGAAATATGCACCAACACCTTCATAGTATTCAGACATAACTGGTTGTCGATATTCCGTTTCGTTTATTGTGCGGATGAATCTGACTGTTTTGTTGAGTGATTAGCTCCACACGCTCCCACACTCTATGTCAATTTTTACTTTGCATGGTCCGTTTTGTTGAGGAGTTCTCGGAACAGACTTTTGATGAAATATGCCAACACCTTCATAGTATTCAGACATAACTTGGTTGACGAATTCCGTTCCGTTATCTGTGCGGATGAATCTGACTGTTTTGTTGAGGCCAACCTGTATTTGCTTAAGAAAGTTGGTGACAAACTCTGGAGTTTCATCCTTTGACCTCAAGAACTTTACCCATGTGAATCTTGAATAGTCATCCACGATGACTAAGATGTATTTCTTCCCTTTAATACTCTGGACTCTCATTGGACCACACAGATCCATGTGAAGGGTATGAAGAACTTCCATATTTGTATTTTCAGATTTTGGCCGGTGGGAGAACTTCTTGCTTTTTCCAAGTTGACAGGCTGAGCAAAGATGATCCTTTTCAAACTTCAATCTAGGTAGACCTCTAACCAGATCTTTTCGAGCAAGATCATTTATCGTGCCGAAGTTTAAATGGTTTAAACGACGATGCCACAACCATGATTTGGACTTGGAAGCTTTGGACAGCAAGCATATCGGAGAAGACTTCATCATTTCATCAATCGATATCGTGTACAAATTGGTGCCACGACTACCTTTAAGGATATCTGTACCCTTAATATCACGAACAAAGCAAGTATGCTTTCTGAAGGCCACTTCAAGATCAGAATCACAAAATTGCCCTACAGAGAATAGATTGTGTCCAAGTCCCTCCACGTAGTATACTCTTGAGATCACACTGTCACCCATAACATAATCTCCATAACCCATGATAGCTCCTAAGTGATCATTCCCGAATCTGACTGACCCGATGAACTTTTCCACAAAATTCATGAGCTTTGAACGATTCCCCGTCATATGTTTTGAGCAGCCTGAGTCCAGATACCAAAGCATGACCTGTACGACCTGCATTTGAAAACAGTCGAGTTTGGAGAGTTTGGAATTTCGGTTCCCCAATTTTTGTTGGGGACCTGTTGGTTAGCATATAGAGTAGAACATTTCACAGAAAGCTTAGTTAACTGGCATATTTCCCCTAAGGCAAATTTCTTTCCTGTGGGTCTCCATTGAGAACCACAATCAAGTTTTCCTAAGGTGAGTTTCTTTCCTGTGGGTCTCCATTGATAACCAATA
Source organism: Tanacetum coccineum (assembly GCA_026074375.1). Classification (NCBI taxonomy): domain Eukaryota; kingdom Viridiplantae; phylum Streptophyta; class Magnoliopsida; order Asterales; family Asteraceae; genus Tanacetum; species Tanacetum coccineum. Next base: position 6,166 of record BQNB010152832.1, read on the forward strand.
TCTGCAAATAGTTTTCCCGTAGCTTTCCAAACCCGCTGGGTCTTGTACAAACTGTTATCAGACAGTTTGTCTTTTGGTTTCCAGATCTGCTTGGTCTTGTTTAAACTGTTATCAGACAGTTTGCCTTTTGGTTTCCAGATCTGTTTCTCTTTATTCAAGACAATTCTAACGGTGGGGGTAGCATTCACAGAATTCAAGATATTAACAAAACACATTCCATGACTTGCAGAGTTTACACATTTGTTACACGTTTTGCACACAGATTCAGAATTCGAATTGATTACAACACGCTTAGAGCTACTGCTAGAATCAACTCGATTCACTTTTGTCCACACTGACTTATTTGTCCTAAGGCGTACTTCTACTTCCTTCGTATTCTCCTTCTTAGCAGGCAGGATCCTATTTTTCTTTGTATTGCTTCTAGGCTTTGATCCGCTTGCTTCAGTGGAATCGTTTACTCCTGTAGAGGGAAGCACAGGGATATTAGTCAGTTGAACTCTCTGGTGCACTTTGTGTTTCTGTGTGTTGCTAGAAGAAGTTCCTGGTTTATCACTAAACGTAACTTGCTTTTTCCTAGGAACAGGGGTAAAGGGAGCCTTGTTATCTCTTTCATTGAAACTTTTTGGGCAAGTGCCAATCACACATTCTAACAATTCCTGAGATAACTTAGTGTATCGGCAAGCATAGTTAAGTGAACTATCCAGTGGTTTAACTACTCTAGCTTCCTCTACAATCTCCCTAACCGTTTCTACACTCTCCTTAAGATGGCCGATATAGTTCAAATGAGCACTCCTATTGTTCTTAAGGGGATGAGGGATGGGTTTAACGTCAATGGCATACATGCCAGGAGCAAGAACTCTTGGTTTGACATAGTCACTAGTGAAACAAGGCTCTTTGCTTTGCAATTGAGCTTTTAGACTCTCAATCTCATTCAACATGGTAGATGTCTTTTCACTTGTGTGAGCACGCATGATCTTAATTGAGTCATACAATTCCTTGTAATGTTGTTTGACCTTTTCTAGTTCTACTCTATCGCAATCATTTTGTTCAATAAGAGCAGTGACATCTATAGCATTATAAGGCTCACGACTTCTGTCATTCACATTAGCGACTAGATCTTTCAAGTGTCTAATCACGTTATCTTTTTCTCTTGAGATTCTGAATGTTCAAGATTCTTAATTTTAAGAATGAGTTTAAAATCAGGAGCTTCCTGTGATTGCATGTGACTTTTTTTTATCAAACAACTATTCTTGAAGATGTTGATACTTTAATTGCAAATTTAGGTATTCCACTTTCATGTTTTGAAATAAGTTTTTTTTTTTGATCATCATGAAACTTTAGACATGTCAGCTTCAAGATTAGACAACGTGATTTTGCAACATTCATACAGCAGTTGAGTCGACAAACAATTAACAAGTAGATTCTCATTTTCATTGAGGGGGAGGTTTTTCTTTCAATTTCAGCACTTGCTTGGTCTACATATTCTTGTCTAATTTCGTTATTCATTTGGATCAAAATTTTTTCCATTCTTTATATTTCTTAAAAGAGGGCTGTTTGTTTGATACTCAACTAAGTGGTTCTTTAGAGTTTTGAAATATGGATTAACTTCAGTGAGTTACATCTTTTCGTTTGCTTCAAAACCTCTTTCCCCATCTGTTAAGACCTGATGAGGTGATTCTAGTTTTGCATGTTTTGTACAATTTCAGTTATATAAGTTCTTTCGTTGTGTGAACATAAAGTTTTTTCTTCACTTGACGTTTTGGTGGTTGTATTCGGGGGACTTGCTTGTCTGTGGTTTTGGGTGGTTTACGTACATGTAATTGGTGTTACTGGTTGTGGTGATAAGGTCTCAGCCTTTTTTCTGTTGTTGTCATCTATGAGACCAATTTATCTGTTTTGGGGTCAGATTTTTTGGGGAGCAATTGTTAAAGGTTGCAGAAGTCTCTCTTTCGGAGTTTCGGGGGGAAAAAATCCTACTTTATTTCCACACATAGTGGGCTTGCATTTTCTGCAGCATTTCTTTTCCTAGTTATCTCAGCTAACTCGTGTCTATCCTCTGAGTCATGTATGACAGTGGGTGTTTGATTGGTAGTAGTGACATGTACTTGCATTATACAAAGCAGGACTGAGCTTGCTTGCCAACGAGCGAGACATACGAGATTTTTGTGGCCTATTGCTTCCTTGTGCTTTTCATCTTAAATGATTTTGGGTTGACACAAACATGTGAAATGTTTGAACAGACTGACTGTTTGTATAATCTTTCTTTCATATCTTATTTTTAGCTTCTTTAAGTCAATAAACTCTTCAAAGGAATTTGTCTTCTTTTTTTTTAAAACTCCTTTTTCATAAGTGTTATTTTCTTTTGTCTTTGATTATAATGGTCAACTGTTAGAACTAGGAGTATTTGTGCTGAATGGATGTTCAGGATTTTAAAGTAGTTCTTTCTGTTTTCGGTCCTAGATGATTATTTGCATTTGTTCATCAATTTTTTCGTTCTCTATCAGTTAATTCAAACCTTTGCCATTTTTCATATTCCCCGACAGTTTCCTTTATAGATCGCAAGTTCAGAGGTCACTGTGTCATTCATTACCATTGTCTGGCTTATTCGTGAATTATTGTACACAGGTTCTTGCATTTCATCAAGAAATTGACATAGTGCTTCTTTTCGTTCAGGATGGATGCTATTACATTGTAACATGTTCTTCGTTGATTTCACAATACCGATCTTACAGAATAATATTACTATCACGCGTATAGTCAAGCATCAGAGTCAACAACGTAGCGGTGTTGTACATCGTTTTGCTTCTCGTGTACTTCTGATACTAATCCATATGATCTACAAAAGCCTCATAGTTCTTTGTACTCAAATGGATTATTTGAGTCATATGATGCGCCCGGCTTCATCGGTAGATTGGATCTTTAGATGTTGAGGCCTTGCCATGAACATGTATGTGAGTGGGTACCCTTCTCAACATCAGAGTCGAATGCATCACATTCATAGCTTCAAAAATATGGTCCACATTGAAGTGCCAATTTCTTTCTCGGTTGAAATCATCCACATCATCTTCAACGTTGGTAACCTTTGTTCCACTGCGAAGAAACAACGGATGTTCTTCATCAGTTTGCTCCACTCTCCTGGCGCTTGCATTAGTAGCCATTTTGTCCTTGAAGTTAGTCTGAATCGTGAAGTCGCTTTGCCTTGGACATTCGTGCATGTGCTAGTCCGTTACAGTCGTAGCACTGATGGTGTTTTCAGCTTGGACCAGGATTAATCATTGCCTCTTGTTATGTCCTCTACATTACAAGCTACACCATTTCCTTTTTGCATTGTTTCTTCTGAAATGGTCGTCACTTGGGTTATTCGCATTGTATCTTCATGTACATTCTTGAACCCACTTTCCGTCCTGAACCATAGCTTTATTATTTCCTTGCATTAGACGAAGCTCTAAGTTCGGTGTTAGTTTGAGGAAGATGTGATTTGTATGAGTTGTGTGAGGAGGGGCAAGTGTGTTTGGATAAACTTTCAATCAAGTTTTCTGTGAAGAACTTCCTGAAGTCCATTGGAAAGTTGTCAGCTGGAGATGGATCGTTAGACTTGGTTGATTACATTGGATTACTGATGAACTGAGGCGTCCGACTCTAGTGCCAAAGGATCATATATTTGGTTTGACGAAACCTTGCCATCTTAACTTCTCGTTCTCATTACATGCTCCTATTGTTGCTGTTTAAGTAGGCATACAACTGATCTCAGTTTGACTCTTTCAACCTCTGATAAGTTTGAACTTCAGTTATGATATACTCCACTCAGGCAACATGTTGTTCACAACATTTTGTGTTTAAGCTGCATCTGGTACTATGGTATCTTGAATAGTTTCTCATGTCATTAATGAGCTTCGTAAACCTAACGTAGTATCCTTGAATGTTTTCTCCTTTGATTTGACGGAAGTGTTCAAATTTCATCGTATAAATTAGGATTTCTCTTGTCATCCTTTGTTTCTCTGAACCCTTCCAGAATTCATCTTCACATTTTCCCAAATTGTCTTCTAGCGTCAGTATAGTGATTGATGAGTGAGTAGTGTCCTTTGGTATACACTGAAGTAGGATATTCGGTTGCCGATGTCAGCTTTATACCTTTCCTTTCCTATCAGCCGAAAGGTCGTTAAGGACTCTATAGCTCGTACTGGACCTTGTTGAACTGCCACCCTCGGTTCCGCTAGTAACAACTTCTGATGACCTTTTCCCATCAGAAAAGGTCCTTCTTTAATGACTTCAAATATTCTCTCATTATCCTTTCCTAGACTGTACAGCGTTACTTACGTTGTTGCCAAGATTCAAAGTCTGTTCTATCCGCATTGGTGGGGCGTGATCAGAACCTCGCACATGATGTCTTCATTGCATTACTAGACTTCTTGTTTTTTTTTTTGATATGATAGCTTTGATTGATCAAATGATTAGAGAGTGTACATTAAAAGTGGTGGTGTTGTTAAAGTATTCGTATTTTGTTTTTAGTGATATTATAATCCCGAGTTTTGAATAATTTCAAATTTCCATGACAGAAGCTCTACTCGCCGCCAAAGGCTACCAAAACTGCTGAAAGAAATAAGCAACTAGTCCGGTGGGATTTTAAGGCAACCGCTAGCCAAAGCAACCGTCGCGAGGATATTAGGCAATCGCTGGTGAAATTTAGGGCAAACTCGCGAACACAACTCGCTGCCAAGCAACCGCGCGAAGGAATATTTTAATCAAACCGCACGTTGAGTTTTACAAACCGCAGAGTTTCCTTAAGATATTCTGCTAATATTAAATATTCAACCACGCTGATACTGTTCAAAACCGCTTGGTAAGTAAACCGATGTCTAGTAACAACTCGCTGCTTGAGCAAACTGCCACCTAAAGCAAACCATGGTAAGCAAACCGATGCTTAGGTAAAAACTCGTCCGCTTGAGGCACCCGCCACTAAGCACAGCCGTTAAGAAAATTCTGGCAAGACTCTTCACGAAGGAACAACGACGTTTTTCACAACACAATAACCCTATTAAATCACCCTTTTTGAAAGATTTTTGCTTGATTTCTTTTGCACAACACAGTACCACAAGGTAATAGCAACTAGAAACACCCAAACTTTATCATTACCAACAACAATATTTGGAGATCTTAAAAAAACAAGCTAGAACACTTCAAAGGTACACTTTTTGATCTAAATCAAGCAAGAAATCGCACATACACACGATCTATATTCTCGAATTAGCTCTAGATACCAATTGTGGTTTATCCTATATATAACACGGGTCGATTCTTGGATTGGCTAGTTTCATAGAGAGAGAAACACTAGTGAGATATTTTCTAGAGAGAGAATGTGTTATTTCTTTGTAATATAAATTATGACTTAGTTTCCTCTTCCAAGTTGGAAGAGGCTATATATAGTACTTACAATATATCGGGTATTCGTACCCGAATTAAAACCGAAAAACGTACTATTAACTATTAAACTACGAGCTATAATAAACAGTAAAATACACGGGGTGACCGAGTCTTTTTCTAATATCTAACAATATATATCATTTAATATCATCATGTATGCATCATTTGGTATAGAAGATACATTACTTTGTACAACTGGCACTGCGTTGTCCTTTACATAATGATCATACAAAATCATATTACTATCACTCGTATAATTAGCATGTGAGTCAACAACGTAGTTAGGTTGTACATAGTCATGCATCTCGTGTACTTCATGATATTCACAAATAGCATCCTGATAATGATCATGACCGTGTACCTCAGATAGAATGTCCGAATCATAAGACGGACTGGCTTCATCATAAACAGGATCTGCGAATGATAGATTTGCCATGAACATAGTTTGTGTAGTAGGAGTCTCATCAACATCAGAATCAAAAGCATCACAGTCTTCAGCTTGAAACACATTATCCACATTGAGTGCTAAGTCCTGAACAGGTTTCTTATCCACATCTTCATCAACAACGTTGTCTTGTCCACCTGCAATAAATAGTAACTGCTCTTCATCCAATGCCACCCCATTCTCCTGAGCTTGCATTAGCAACATCTTGTCTTTGAAGTATTCTGAGTTTTGTGGTCGCTTGGGCTGAGTGCATTTCCTTGCTATGTGGCCTATACCATTGCAATTGTAGCACTTAATCTGCCTTGCTTGACCTGGAATAGCATTCCTAACTCTGTTCTGAGCTCCCCCATAACCAGCTGCACCTGCTCCCCGTGCATTGTTCCCCTGACCTCTATTTTATCGACCCTAAACATTCTGAACAACAACAATACCGTCTTGAACTGTGGCTTGGTTCTTTGTATTTGATGAAGTTCTGAGTTGATTGTTTGTTTGAGGAAGGTATGTTTTGTGTGATTGGGTGAGTAGGGCAAGTGTGTTGGTTAAGTTCTTAATTAAGTTGTCAGTTGGAGAGAGTCCTAAATCAAGTGAAGTTTTGTCCGCAAAGTGTGGTTGAACATATGTGGATGGTGGGCTTGTAGATGATTGTGAATAGTAATGCTGGTGTGAAACATTGGACATCAAGGCAAGAGGATCCACGGTGTGTTGAGTGAATCGATCCAGCATCATTTTGTTCTCATTGGCATGTGCCTCGTGTTGCTTCAGATAAGCATACAACTGATCATAGTTGGAGTCCCTCAATCATCTATTCAGTTTCACTGCTGTTACAAATCGACCCCATTCAGGCAACATGTTATTAACAAACTTTGAGTTCAGCTGCATTTTGGACATGGTCATCTTGATGTTCCGCATGTCATTGATGAGTTTGGCAAACCGGACATAGTAGTCGTGAATGGTTTCTCCCTTGTTCTGACGGAAGTGTTCAAAGTCATCATACAGTTGTGATTCACGGTCCTCTTTTGTTAATTCTGAACCTTCCAGGAGCATCTTCACATTGTCCCATATGTCCTTTGCATCGGTGTAATGATTGATAAGAGAGTAGATATCTTTTGGCAGCCCTTGAAGTAGGATGTTCGTTGCCCGAATGTCAGCATTGTACCTTTCCTTATCTTCAGGTGACAAGTCAGAATAGACTCGTGGTCGTTCTGGACCTAGATGTGGGGCACCTTCAGTCCCTTCAGTTAGTGTTTCCCGAAATGTCCCCATCTGAAATGGTCCTTCATCAATTGACTTCAAAATGTTCACACCATTCTCTTTACCCCGACAATACAGTCGAATACGTTGTTGCCATGATGCAAAGTCAGTCCTATCAAGCATAGGTGGTCGGGTATCTGAACCGGCACATTGGATGTCTTCCGAAAGATTAGCCATCTTAATTGATTGTGAAATGATTAAGTTGATCGAACAATGATTAGTGATTGTATGTTAAAAGTGGTGATTGATTGTGTGAAATGGTGAATTGTTGTAAAGGTTTGTTAGGATTACACGTTGAAGAATTTAGTTCAAAAATCCAAAAAGTCAATAACTCGCTGGAGGTAACTCGCTGGAAGAGAGTAGATAACTCGCTGGCAAGAAATTAAATTGACAGTTCCTGTTCACAAGTCGCTAGAAAAAGATCTTCAAAAACCTGTAACTCGCTATGCTTAACTCGCTGGAAGAGAGTAGACAACTCGCTGGCAAGAAATTAAATTGACAGAGTTCCTGTTCACAAGTCGCTAGAAAAAGATCTTCAAAAACCTGTAACTCGCTAGTATCTAACTCGCTACCTGTAACTCGCTACCTGTAACTCGCTACCTGCACAAAACGACAACTCACTAACACAGTACTTTCTGAAACAGTGTACGATTCTAACAACTCACCAGTACAGTAATCTAACTCGCTAGGAAGATCAACGAACAGTAACCTAACTCGCAAGAATGAAAAAAATTGGTTTTTCACCTAAAAACACCTAAAATCACCCTTTTGAACGTTTTTGCCTGGTTTCTTTTGCACAACTTGGTACTAGAAGGCTATAGCAACTATAAAAACATGAACTTTAACATCACAAACGTCGAGATCAAAGAAAACCAAGAACAAGACTATAAACCTTCAAAAACCAAACTTTTGATCTAAACTAACCAAGAAAACGCACACACAATCTAGCTAATCATCCCATGTGCTCTGATACCAATTGTAGGATATTGGAAATCATAACACAATCGAATGACTAGAGGATTAGCCAAGTTCTAGAGAGAGAAAGTGAGGGAGAACTTTCTAGAGTGAGAAAATAAACTTGTATAAATGAAATGACTAACCCACCTCTTCCATGGCATGGAAGAGGCTTTTATACTTACAATTGTAACCGGCCTAGGGCCTTGGTAAAGGGCTAACATGTTGGGTTTACTACCCGGCCCATTACCGAACATTATACATTAACTACTTAACTACGAGCAACAATAAACGGTAAAATACACGAGGTGACCGAGTCTTTTTCTAATATCTAACAATAACGTCGTAGACAATGATTTGGTGCAAATCACTTTACGCCTTATCCTCTTCGGTTTTCCATTGTTCTTGTAGAAGCCCATTCTATTATCAACTATCGTCATTTGCGAATATGTAATAGAAAGGACACAAATTAGTTCACAATGTCATATTCGGCTCCACAAAAGACTCTTATCAGGGACAAAATGCGTTTCACTAAAGGGTGTCGGGGAATGAAAGAGAATGACGTAATAAGTAATCTGGTGCATATTACTTTTTGCCTCACCCTCTTTTACTCCCTGTCTTTCTTTGTGCACGTTTATCTTCTCACCGATAAGCAGCTTTTGTGAGGCCGAAGATTACATAGGCTATCCTTTCGAAATCGAAAAAAAACGGATGACCCCGCGCTCCGCAACGGAGCGCAAGTTGAAATCCTCGTTGAATATCATTATAAGAAAGGATAGGAAACACTATTTGTACTCCTCATGTTTTTTCCGGTTTTTTTATTTTTTATTTTATAATTTTGGTTATATTATAAAACTGTGAAACGAAAAGTGCGAAACAAAAATTATAAAGTTTAACAAGTCAAAGTGTTAAACTGACAAAAAGTACGGAACAAAAACTGATAAAAAATTGTGTTGTTCTGTGAACACGGAGTCAAATAGGCTACAAAGAACAAAACATGTGTACTCTCTAGTAAGGGTGATCACGATCCGAAAACCAGACCGAAACCGAATTTGTCCAAAACGCCGGACCGAAATGGTCCGGTCCGGTTCGGGTTGGTCCGGTCCGGTCCGGTCCAACAAAGCATAATCGCCGGGTTTTTTGTAAGGCCAAACCGGACCGACCGGACCGAGGACCGAATTTAAGGAAAAGCATGGACCGAGGACTGGACCGAAATATGTTCGGTCCGGTTCGGTCGGTCCAGTTTCTCGGTCCGGTCCAGTCGACGGTCAAATATGCTCAGCCTTACTTTCTAGTGGGCCAGGGGGTCTTTATAGTAGCACCCTTATAAGAAATGAAATGGTTGTCGGCATTGACAGAATGGGGACCATAAGTGACCATATGCATTTAATAAAAAGCCAAACAATATCGAAAAAACATTTTTTTTACCTGGTGCATATAAAAAAGATCGAGACATTTACAAAAATTAGAACTACGCTCCA
>BQNB010152833.1:0-15717 GCA_026074375.1 Tanacetum coccineum
TATTGCTAAAAGGTACACACTTCTTGATCCTTTTGTTAATTACATATTCTATACGTGTTTATGTTTTCCGCTGCGTACTCCTGATATATTTAATGGTTAAATAGATGTAAAAACCCAACAGATACATGTAGTCACAAACCGGATGTTTAAGTGTCTCATCAGCTGTTGGACTATGGGACGGTTGTCATGAAAGAAGTGTAGCAATCAGATTCAACAAATCGGGGCTTGAGTAATTCAGTCATGATTGCACCCATTGCCCACATAGCAACTGAATAACTGTACGTAATAAGGCTGCCACATATCAACTGCATAATTGTAACAAACTAAAGGAACAACAAGAGTCTCAAAGAAGTCAAAGACAATCTCAGGTTTGAAAATCTGTTCTCTTAGACGATAAGTTCCAACACGAACGTTAGAAATGAAACTGGGATTCTGAATGTTGTGTCTCGCGAAATAATGATACATATTTAATGGCAGGTTGGTAGTGGCTCTCGTTCTGAAAAGATCCGCACATACAATTACAAGGTATCACCCCAATCTTTAACTAAAATATTTAGAGAAATTTAGGTAGAAGATGGTATCTATTAGGACCTCTCATTATGTTATGTTTATAGATGGCAATTTTAACCCATTTACTTACGAATGGGTTGATTCAAGTCTGATTGTTTTATTTGTAGATGGGAAAATGTACAAATAACAAAAGTAGTTAAAACTGCAGTTGTGGATGTCGACCAAAGTGTATATTTAATGCATAATCCTATTACACATCGTCTTCAAACTAATGCTTAGGACAAAAAGTGTTTCTGGTCAACACAACTTAATAACCCATACCAAAAAATTCACTTGTCATGACTTGATATCTAACCTGCTTAATTTGCCACCTTAGTTAGATTTTTCTTCACGTCCTGGTTAATTTGGATAATACATATTTACGTATGTAATTTGTTTCATAGGACAATAGGGCTACGGATCACAGATTGAAGATGAACTTCGAGCTCACTTCATTTCTTGACAGTGACATTGAGACAGCCATTCAGGTATCAATGATATGGCTTTTCGTTTTATCTCAAGCGGGTCAAATCAAAATGTTTAGCTAGCAAGAGAATGGGTCTATTAGTTTAAACTGGTCACAAATAGTCCAAATTCTAATTTTTAAAGTATACAACCTTAATCATTATATTCATACCAGTTTTGCCTCGTTATACAATTCATTCATTTTGCCATCTCTAGCGAAACTCTGCGGAAGAATTAATCTTAGCATTTACAGGGTATTGCTCATTCTTATTTAATTATGTATGTATACAATCTTGTGTTTCCATGAAGCAAAGGGAATTGTTAGAAGAGCTTGTGGATTCGGTAGGAACTGCATCCCGATAGCTTCCAGTTTGGAGTGTAGCTAGGTGGTTAATTATAAACGGGTGATGTGTATTTCCCGAAACACCAGCATATCCGTAGGGTAAAGATACCAGTGAACAGGGTCGTATATCTTATTGTTTTGCGCGTGTACCAGCAAGTCAGATATGTAAATTAGAAGCCAGTAAAATGAGTTGCTACTTTTAACTGAGACATTTGTTGTACTTTTGTCTATTGTATGTAGTCTAGTATACCTAGTAAGCCAACATTATAGTATTTTAATACGACTTCATCTAATTTACTTGTGTTTTTGCTTAATTTGACACATCATTAACAATATGGTTCTTTTTTTTGGATAAAGGGGAAGATCCCTGGTAAAATAAACTGTATGGTTCTTGCAACAAGTTCGTAGAACTTACTGTCTAAACCAAAGCAACAAATAATTAATGAACCAAGCCGAGCTCAAAATGATCTGATGATATGATTATTTTGGGGTGCAAACTGTTGGGATTTTAGATCTAATTAACAATTAAACATATCACGAGTACGCAGCGGAAAGATCAAACACGTATAGAACTTATAATTAACAAGGGTTTAAAGATATGTACCTTTTAGTAAGAAAAGTTAGACTGCTTTTAGCAATAAACGTTACACCGTCTTCAATATACGTGTGTGTATAATACCACGCGAAACAACCAAGGATCAAAAGAATAATCCCTGTAAGTCAACACACATAATACGTTCTTAGCAAACAACGTGTATGCTAGTACTAGTGGTGTTTAAACCAAACGATCACTTCGTCTTTAAATCAATTAACACACGAAACACCTTCTTGAGATTAAATCGCAAAACAAAAACCCTAAAGGGTTGTTTGTTTGATCGCATGACAAGAAAATAGATAAACCGAAAACCCTATGTGGGTTTGGAGCCGGTCGAACACCAAGAGAGACAAAAGAGAGATTTAGGGATTTTAGGGATTGAAGTTGCATACAATGACCCTAAGACCTCTATGTATAGCCCTCTTGACTTAGTGAGCAAGCAAGCAATCCCACCTTCTCTTGGAGTGGGATTCGACCGGCCATAAGGAAAGAAAGGGGAAAAACCAAACTTTCCTTTTTCCTGATTTTGCATATTAGTCCTTTAACTATTAACGACTAATATTTATTCACGTTAAACTTTTAATTATCGTTTGTTTAAACACTGTTAATATATTACATTAATATATTAAATATGTTGTTCTACATATTAACGTGTGCGTCCCCTTAGGCTCGAATAAATTCCCGGACATATATAATTTATATTTGTTCATATTCCAATAGCTCCCACTTGGACATGTATAAATTATATAATAACATTGGTAAGCGTCTAGCAACACGCCAATGCTCCCAGAAAGATCCGAGTGTGGTTTCTCAAAACACAGACAAAATGATTTATGAATTTACAATTCCTTTGTTTCCGATACCGTGTTAAAAATAGATATGGATCAATGTCATTCCATTATTAAACGATTTTGTTTCTCTTATATGTAACTAATCAAGATTACCGAAAAGCAATGAGACATATCTTCATGACTTTTCGGGTACGGCCATACACACATCTGATTAATTATACGAGGGGCCCAGTGGCATCATTCTTCAATTATTGAAGGAACAAATTCCATATTGATTACAAGTGCCAAGTCATCATGTTTTAAAATCACTTCTGAAATAGCCCTTATTAGTTATCTATTTTTCTGGATAACTTAGACTAGATCAAGAAGAATTATCCACATATGCAAGACCTACTTGTATCTCAAGTCTAAGGATTTTGTAAATAAAAAATCACTTACAAGGTTTACTTGATGACGACAATCCATAAAGTAATATCCTTGTGTTGGGGAAATCCAATACTCATCTTATGAATATCATGTGAGTTTGGTAGACACATCCTTAAATCTATAATATCACCAATCACTCATAATTGTCTTAATTTAACAATATTCCCATATTGTTAATCGACAACGGATTAATTTAGAATAATAACTATTATTATTCACGGATTTAAACATGCAAATATATGACATAATTTAAGATAAATATATAACAAAGATACCAAGTATCATTATCATAAAATAAATTGTTCAAACATCCCTTATCCAAATACTAAACACAGATCTACATGAAACTACTAGCTAAACGAAATCCCATGCTCCTAGCATGTTGAGTAGGCTTTCCTTTAGATAAAACCTTTGTAAAAGGATCAACCAAATTTTTATCTGCGTGAACTTTAAGGAATCTTATTTTGCCCAGTGCAATACTCTCATGAACATAATGATATCTCCTATGGTAGTGTCTGGCGCCTCTCTGAATTCTCGGTTCGTTAGCAAAATGAAGTGCGGCTGAATTATCGCAAAACATTCTAATAGGTTCGTTTATTGTTGGTACTATACCAAGCCCTGAAATAAACTTCCTAATCCAAACAGCTTCCATCGCAGCTTTCGAAGCAGCTATGTATTCAGCTTCTGTAGCAGACATTGCAGTAGTACTTTGCTTGGAGCTCTTCCAGTCCACTGCGCCTCCATTCAAAATGAAAACATATCCTATTTGAGATTTTGTATCATCTCTATCAGTCTCAAATCTAGCATCGCAATAGCAATCAACTCGAAGTTCAGCTTCCGGATTTCCACCATAAACCAATAACATATCTTTAGTATTTCTTAAATACTTAAGAATATTTTTCACAGCAGTCCAGTGAAGTTCACCAGGATTCTGTTGAAACCGGCTTGTTATATTTTGCGCGAATGCAACATCAGGTCTAGTGCATCTTACATCATACATAATAGAACTCACAACCAAAGCATAAGGTACATTTTGCATACGCTTCACCTCTTTAGGTGTTGAAGCATCTTGTGTTTTATTCAAGTCAAGTCTTTCTTGCATGGGGATATGACCACGTTTGGAATTATCTATTATATATCTCTTTAAGATCTTATCCATGTAAGCATTTTGACCAAGTCCAATCAATCGCTTTGACCTATCTCTATAGATTTTGATTCCAAAAATAAATGTTGCTTCCCCTAAATCCTTCATAGCAAAACACCTTCCAAGATAATCAGATACACTTTGTAAACTTGGAATATGATTTCCCATTATGATTATGTCATCAACATACAAGATGAGGAATGTAACATTACTCTCACTAGCCTTTTGATATACACATGACTCATCAAGATTTTGAGTAAATCCAAACCTTTTGATTTCCTCATTAAATCTTTTATTCCAACTTTTTGATGCTTGCTTAAGACCATAAATGGATCTTTAAAGCTTGCATACTTTTCTGGGATGATTAGGATCAACAAAACCTTCAGGTTGTACCATATAAATGTCTTCATCAAGATAACCATTTAAGAAGGCTGTTTTTATATCCATTTGCCATATCTCATAATCATAGTATGTCGCTATAGATATGAGAATCCTAATAGCTCTAATGTCAGCGACGGGTGAGAACGTTTCTTTATAATCAACTCCGTAGAGTTGAGTATAACCCTTTGCTACAAGACGAGCTTTATAGGTGTGTACAATACCATCCATGTCAGTCTTTTTCTTAAAAATCCGCTTACTCCTAACAGTCATACAGCCAGGAGGAAGATCGACCAGGACCCATACCATATTGTCCATCATGGATTGTATTTCCGCATTCATAGCATCAATCCACTTATTAGATTCAAAATCGAACATCGAGGCTTTATAGCTAGTGGGTTCATTAAGATCCCCTAGACTATGCTCATCCGCTTCTACATTTAGACTTAAATGATTTGGAGCTCAACGTGTCCTTTCAGACCTATGAATCAGAATATCTTCCTCTTGAGGTGGTTCAAAACCTTCAACCTCCATGGGAATTTCGCTAGTGATTTCAGAAGGTGATGTATCTTCATCTTGAATTTCTTCAAGATCTATGGCCCTCCCACTGACTTCTTGAGTTATGAGATTTTTCTCAAAGAACTCAACATATCTTGCAACAACTATTTTGTTTTCAGGTGGGAAGTAAAAATAGTAACCCATTGTTTCCTTTGGGTATCCTATGAAGATACACTTAACAGATCTTTGTTAGAGTTTGTCAGGCGTATCCCGCTTCACAAGCGCCTCACATCCCCAGACCTTTAAGTAAGACAGATTTGGAACTTTTCCATACCATAGTTCATATGGAGTCTTATCAACCTTCTTGGTTGGAACCATATTGAGAATGCGTGTTGCAGACTCTAGAGCATAATCCCAAAAGGATAACGGCAGAGTAGTTAGATTCATCATAGATCAAACCATGTCTAACAAAGTACGATTTCTCCTTTCAGACACGCCATTGTGTTGTGGTGTGTATGGAGGAGTAAGCTGTTGGACAATTCCACAAGCTTTAAGATAATCTTTAAACTCTTGGCTTATGTATTCGCCACCTCGATCTGATCGAAGAGCCTTGATTGTCTTCCCGAGTTGATTTTCCACTTCATTTTTAAACACTTTGAACGTTTCAAAGACCTCATGTTTATGTTTAAGAAGATAAACATAACCATAACGACTATAATCATCCGTGAATGTAATGAAGTAGCTAGCACCTTATCTTGACACATGTCTAAGTGGACCACACACATCAGTATGTATTATTCCAAGAAGATCAGTCGCCCTTTCAGGACAATGTGGAAACGATTTCCTTGTCATCTTACCTGATAAAAAAGATACGCATTGATCAAATGACTCATCATCTGTTGATTTTAAAAGCCCTTCCTGTTGCAGCTTTTCAATACGTTTCTTACTTATATGAGCAAGACGATAGTGCCATAAATAAGTAGAGTCCAAATTATGTTTGGCTCTTTTAGTGCTAACATTGTAAATAGAATTAACATTTGGTACAAGATTATGCATATCAATTTCATAAATACCAATACTAGGAATAACATTAAAATAATGAACATTATTCTTAGAAATTGAAATTCCAAAATTCGTAAAACGCTAGACAAATCTATTTTCTACCAAACGGTGAACCGAAACAACACCTCTAAGTATAGAAGGTGCATAATGACAATTGTCTAAACAAATCACAAGGCCATTAGGCAAAACTAAGTCATAATTTCCAATAGCTTCTACTTGCGCACGAACACCATTGCCCACGTACAGATAAAGAGCTCCTTGTTTCAGCTTCCCTGCTTCTCTAAACCCCTATTTTGTAATACAAATATTAGTACCACAACCAATGTCATACACCCAAGATTTGTTAGGGAAAGCAAATAATTCTATTGTGAAGATACCTGAAGAACTGGAAGAACCAACTTGCTTTTTTTTTCAACAACTCAGCAAGATACACAGGACAATTCCTTTTCCAGTGACCCACCTCCTTGCAGTGGTGGAAGGCGTCATCCTTAGCTGGGTGCTCTTTAGCAGAAGGTTTAGGGTTTTTTGGCTTAGGGATATAAACTTGTTTATCCTTTCCCTTGCCATTAGCTTTACCCTTGCCTTTTGCTTTAAGCGATTTTTTATTGGCCTTCTGGATTTTACCACCTTTAATCATCATTACTTGCGGTGTTTCAGCATTTTTAGGTAAACCTTTTTCATACTCAATGAGAATAGCATATAGTTCACCAATCGTCTTCCCCATGTTATGTATATTGTCTCCTGCAAAATCTTTAGTAAGGCCATTTAAGATAAGACCAAATACCAGATCTTGTGGTAGCATATAGCCAAGACGTTCCAATTGATCTACATATCATTTCATCTGGATGGCATACGCAGCAACTGGTTTACCCTCTTTTTGTTTGCAAGCATAAAAAGTTTGGATTAGGTCAAACCTCTCCACTCTAGCTTGTTTTTCAAACATAGCTTTAAGCTCTTTTATCATGTCATATGGTGAGGAGTTTTCAAACTGTCTATGAAGCTCAGGAGTCATACTACCGAGTATAAGACAAGCAACCTCATTATATGCATCATAAATTGCATTCCATTCTAACAGCACATTTGCTTCAGAATTAGCAGCAGGAGCCGCGGGTAATGGCTGTTCAATGACATACATTTTCTTTTCAACTCTCAAGACTAACTTAAGTTGACGAAACCAATCATTGAAATTATTTCCAGAAAGTTTTTCTCTTTCAAACATCGACCTAAAAGCCGAATGGTTTATGTTTTAAACAGGTAGTGCCATCTACAAAACATAGTTAAAGTTCAAGAATTAGTATTTTCGGTAAAACTTCTTGAAGAAAATTAACTACCCATGTTTAATAAATAATTAATTTTCTAAAGACTAGGATCCTACTAGACGTACCACCACCACATCAATTGATCTACTAGTGATGGTGTACTCAAAAGGTAATTGACGATCAATAATTGTCACAGGTGCAATTCCTAGAACTATATGGGACTTACTTTATTACAATAATATTCTAGTAAGAATGTTTATCCCATCTGTGCCATGATCTAAGGTCTCACATATAAACCGATTAAATCGTCCAATCAAAAACTGTGATTATGTAACACTAACGTCTCACGAAAAGTGTATAATCACCTTGGGGTTACGATCTACATACGTCTCACGCATAGTAAAAAGCATCTACAAGTGTTTTTACGGATGGCAATAACTTATTTAAAAAAGGTATTATATTTGTCGTGACAAATATGTACGAAGAAGCATGCATACATCTTCGTATCATAAATTTTAATAAAAAACTTTACTTAATTTAGTTATTTATTACGGTATCGCATATTTTCTATACATCTAATGTATAAATAGTGTTACCTTTTTAAAATTGACGATTCAACGTGTTTTCAAATATAAAGATTAATGAATGGTGGAAAACGTGTATATTGTAGTGACATGCCATGGTTTACGGTTACTTCAATCGAACGCACAAAGAAGCGGAGAATCAGGTCAGCGCGAAACATATTAAAAACCTGAACTCTTTAGGAATGTTGACCAATCCGCCTTAAACTTCTCTTATAGTTTATTCTAGTGGATGAGCCGTACTTCCCATGAGTCCATAGCATCCAGTTTTAACCAATCAAATAAAACTTTAATTTGGGAAACACATTATGAACTATAAATAGTCCATAATAAATCTGATTTCATAATAATTAGTCATGTTTAATATTTATTTTTCGAAAACCCTTTTATTTTCTCACAAGTCAAACTTAAAATAAAACAATATAAACACAAAACTAATTCACATAACAATTATTCAAAAATATACACTTAACAATTAATCCATGCAAATATCAAGGTATGATCCTAATTATCTAATAATTTAAAACATGCACATATTCATATAAGGCTTCTTCATCATATAAACTCCGGCCACATCCATCGACATAATCAATTGCGTGAGCCTTATACAAATATACACCACATAGCACATAGATTAAATTTTAGGCCCCATTAAGACATGTCAAGGTCTTCCTTAGCTTTTAAAGTCGTGGATTGATAACCACATAAATTTAATGTCTATGTTTTAGGTCTTGATCATTATATTTGCATAATAATTTTAACAATTAACAAGATTAATATCATATATTTCCTCCATGATAAATTGCATGTATTTATCATGGATGCCAACTAACAATTAATCTAACATAAAAACAGATCAATTAAAAATTTAAACACATCAAGTTTTATTCATAAAATTGCATACAACCTATAAATCGTCTGATCAATTTTAATAACCAATAAAAAAATTGGAATCTTGATGCATAAAGCGCCCAAAGGGCTTAAAAATTAATCAAGAACCCTAATTTGTTTGTCTAATTTTATTCTTGTAATTACAAATTCATATACGATGGCTCGTGATGCCACTGTTGGGATTTTAGATCTAATTAACAATTAAACATATCACGAGTACGCAGCGGAAAGATCAAACACGTATAGAACTTATAATTAACAAGGGATTAAAGATATGTACCTTTTAGCAAGAAACGTTAGACTTCTTATAGCAATAAACGTTACACCATCTTTAATATACGCGTGTGTATAATACCATGCGAAACCACCAAGGATCAAAAGAATAATCCCTCTAAGTCAACACACATAATACGTTCTTAGCAAACAACGTGTATGCTAGTACTAGTAGTGTTTAAACCAAACGATCACTTCGTCTTTGAATCAATCAACACACGAAACACCTTCTTGAGATTAAATCGCAAAACAAAAACCCTAAAGGGTTGTTCGTTTGATCGCACGACAAGAAAAGAGAAAAAACGAAAACCCTATGTGGGTTTGGAGCCGGTCGAACACCAAGAGAGACAAAAGAGAGATTTAGCGATTTTAGGGATTGAAGTTATGAGCATACAATGACCCTAAGACCTCTGTTTATAGCCCTCTTGACTTGGTGAGCAAGCAAGCAATCCCACCTCCTCTTGGAGTGGGATTCGACCGGCCATAAGGAAAGAAAGGGGAAAAACCAAACTTTCCTTTTTCCCGATTTTTTTATATTAGTCCTTTAACTATTATCGACTAATATTTATTCACGTTAAACTTTTAACCATCGTTTGTTTAAACACTATTAATATATTACATTAATATATTAAATACGTTGTTCTACATATTAACGTGTGCGTCCCCTTAGGCTCGAATAAATTCCCAGACATATATAATTTATATTTGTTCATATTCCAACACAAACTTGAGCTTAACTCGAGATTGCCTTTGATTTGAAATTGTTTCGTTAAACCTAATGTGACTTGAAATCTTGAATGGCTACGTTAGATAGCAAGGTTTGAAACGACCCATGAAAATTGATGCTTTATATTGTAACTCGAACTTGTCCTTGTATGTTAAGCTAAAAAAAGTAGGAGTTGGGGGTTGGTATGTGCTTAAATACACATACCTTTTACCTAATAAAATGAGCTTAAAAAGACCAATAATGAACGAAAATGACATAAAAATACATTGTATTCGTTTGTATTGTAAATTGTGTCTTGCAGGTACGGATATTCATTAAAAAGGGCAAATACAAAGGCAAATCGGACAAAACCGAGCACGGGAATGGAAAGAGCGCGGAAAATCAAAGCCGAAAGTGTATTTATATTTAATGGGTCGGGTCAGCCCATTAAAGATTTATACCATACCTAAGCTTAAATCTAAAAGTCCATTAAATTAACAAGTCCAAATCCATTTTCCATATCACTAAAACCCATTCTTGGCCCAAATATATAACCCAAGCCCAAAACCATTGCCTGTGTCCTAAATCTTATAAACACGGGTCAAATTACCCGGTCAAACTTACTATTTACCCATCCCTTTCTGCTTAAAAATAACCGACCGGACCGTATTAACCGAGACCGGACCGGACGACCCGGACCTGACCGACCACTGACTGGACCGTACCATTTTTGGTCCGGTCCTCGTCGCTTTTGTAGAACTATGTTCGGTCTCGGTCCGTCCAGTCTTAGCCTGTCGGTCCGTTTTAGACCGTTCACACCCCTACTTCTATTGGGCTCCTCAGTTTTGGGCCGCTCAATAGGTGTTATTTTTTTTTCTTTTTTCTTTTAAAATAGCAATTAAATAGAAATAAAAAAATTGTTGCCACAAAATAGGAGAAAAAAAATATATTACAAAAGTATTGATTTATTCATATCAAAAAATATCCACGGAAATCATAAGCCAAAAAAATATAACACATATTTACCCAAATCCAACAAACCTTTAAATATAAGACCCAACACATAAACCTATATAAGGAAAAAAAACAAACTATTACACATGAGACCGGAAAAAAAAACCCACACAATACAAAAAAAAAAAAAAAAAAAACCCGCCCTGCTGCAATGCGCGGACGTCGTTTAAGGCACACATGATCCCATAAAATTATTAAAAAAAACCGTATAGCCAAAAAAAGAAACTTTTAAACATGAGGCCCAACACATAAAAAAAAAACTACTATTAAACATGAGACCGAAAAAATAAACTCGCACAATATGTTTTTTTTTCTTTTTTCTTTTAAAGTAGGCAATAAATAAAATAAAAAAATTGTTGCCACAAAATAGGAGAAAAAAATATATTACAAAAGTATCGATTTATTCAGATCAAAAAATACCCGTGGAAACCATAAGCCCAAAAATATAACACATATTTACCCAAATCCAACAAACCTTTAAATATAAGACCCAACACATAAACCTATATAAGAAAAAAAATAAACTATTACACATGAGACCGAAAAAAAAACCCACACAATACAAAAAAAAAACCTGCAGCAATGCGCGGACGTCGTTTATGGCACACGTGATCCCATAAAATTATTAAAAAAACCGTATAGCCACAAAAAGAAACTTTTAAACATGAGGCCCAACACATAAGCCCATATAAGAAAGAAAAACTACTATTAAACATGAGACCGAAAAAATAAACTCGCACAAAATACAAAAAAATAAAAAAGAATTAACCCCCCAACAACGCGCAGAGAATTAACGTCCCGCAGCAACGCGTGGGTAATCATGCTTGTTTAACCTATAACCTCTTATAAATAAATTTAATTGGAAATTTCTATCAAATAATTATGTTAAAAAATATTTTTGGATATTTTTACAAATAATAATAATAATAACCAACTGGGCTAGCTCAGTTGGCCACCAAGATTCCTTAGGGGCTTGGGGAATGGATGTTTGGCTAGGGGAGGTATCAAGTTCGAGTCCCACCCGGGACTTTTACCCCTTCAGGCGGAATATAAGGAAGTACATGCGGGTTCAGGGTACAACATACTGCTCAATTGGATGTCACTGTTGGACTTGAACCACTAACAACTAACAAGCCGTTCTAATAATAATAATAATAATAATGCTAAGAGTGGTGCATTTATCTTTCATAGAGTAAGTTTTGTATTCAAAAAGGAGTGAGAGCACAGCTTGTGTCTAGACTCCCATCCAACTTTATGTTAAAAAAAGTTTATTATTAATAATAATAATTATTATAATAAATAAAAAAATAATAATAATAATAATAGTAATAATAATCAAAACACTAGCTTTAAAAGCACTTATTTATAAGTAGCTTATAAGTACTTATTTAAAAATAAGTAATCCCACGCATCATCCTCTAATTAAGCCTCACACCTCTCATTGGCGGGTGAAAAAAATACTAAAGTAGGTAGGCAACTCAAAATCACCTTGATATTACTAGAGGGTAGTTAAATCCGTTTAGTAGTTTATGTGAAAGCTAACACACATATATGAATTATGTGTGTTAGAATACACTTTTGAGTTTTAACTCATCAAATTGATCAATTTTTAAGTGAGGTAATGAAAAATCGACACATCTGGTATGTATTCATATCAACTAATTGGACAAAGGTGATGTTATATAACTAGCAAAGTTTAGTACGTAGAAAATTATTAAGACGCCCTACATATATGGTTTAATTATGAATCACCGTATGTTAACGGTAAGATTATTTGGTGTGTATGATTGCTCAAAAGAACAAAGTCATCAAAACTTGCGGAAAAACTGTTAAATTTGTTGATATATTGGAAGCCAAGGTATATAACGGGACAACCAGGGAATGAAGTTTTTGCCATTGCTAAACATTAACACTAATTCAGTATGTACAGCCTAGAATAGAAGTGTCATCCGAAAGTTCTTCAATCATAATTATTGCATCGTTGTGACTTCTTCTCAAACGACTTTCTAAATAGGTATGCTAAATCGAGCTTCAGAATTGAAAACAGATAAAATTTGAGTAATTTTATTACGGGTGCTACTATTGATACCTCATGGCCCGCCAAAAAATACCAAAAAGGTACAAAGATTCTTTTTGTACCCCTTTTTACGGTGCAACGCAGTTTTTTATCAGTTTCTGTTGCGTAATTTTTGACAGTTTCATACTTTTGACCTGTTAAACTTTATATTTTTCGTTCCGTATTTTCCATGTCACAGTTTTATAACATATAACATAAGCCATATATATAATGTAAATTTTACTAATTGGCATTCTTAACTGTATTGACACTTGCCTCCTCTTCTTTTTCAGGATGGTAACATACATCCCAGGCGCCACTAACTACACTTTTGGTTTGTTCTTATTCTTATTTTTATTCATGCATCTTTTGATTATTATTTACAAGTAAATTAATAACAAAAATTAAAAATCAAGATAACCACTACCAAAAATACTTCAACTCACAAAAACAAAGGTAGAATAAATACCAAACCTTCAAAAAAGATGTGATCCTGTCAACTTATCGTTTTATAATGTAAACTGCTTTAGAGATAACTTATAGATATCTACTCTGATGACACTCAAACCCTAATACAAGCATTTGCTTGAACATGTATAATGTATCTGCATGCGTGCATGATTCAATGCACAAGAACATAAACATATTATATCATTCTAAATAATTCAATACACTGTAAAATTAAGTAATACATCAATTGAAACTAAAAGTAAATAATAAAGAAATGGGTAAAAGCTTTATATTAACAACATACTTTCCATATTTTTTCGACTTGATATATTTACTTTTTTATTAACAATGAAACCCACGTACTTTCAAATTATGTCTCGACTTGAAACACATTATATACTAACGGTCGTTTTTAAAAAAAAATGTGGCAACGTTAGTCCATTAAAACTAAAAACCGGTATAAGAACGTGTATAAACATGTATAATGTATAATGCATGCTGCATGTGTGCATGATTCAATGCACAAGAACATAAATCTTATTATATCATTCTAAATAATTCAATACATTGCAAAATTAAGTAATACATCAATTGAAACTAAAAACTTGTATAAAAACGTGTATAAAAACATGTATAAGAATGTGTATAAATACTTGCATAAAAACTTGTATAAAAACGTGTATAAAAATGCGTATTAAAACGTATGTATAAGAACATGTATAAATTCTAAAAATAGTTAGAAAATCAAAATTTTAGTTAATTAAAAATGACCATTAGTTTAAATGACTAACTTTGCAAACGTTCATTGACTAAATGGGCTAACGTTGCCACATTTTTTCTTAAAAACGACCGTTAGTATATAATGTGTTTCAAGTCGGGACAAAATTTAAAAGTACGTGTGTTTCTGTGTTAATAAAAAAATAAATGTATCAAGTCGGAAAAATATAAAAAGTACATTGTTAATACAGCACCCTAAAGAAATTAACTACTACCATCTCTTCAACTTTGGAAGTGGTAGCATCTTAGTAGGTCAGGTTTCCACGTCACTTTCCAAATAAGAAGTGAATGTGCTACCAAAAGTAACGTGAATAAAGTGTTTACTAGGTCTTTTCAAGGCACAATGCATATAGATAAACGTAAATTCAACACCACCTTCCAAATAGGAAGTGCATGTGCTATCAAAAGCAACATGAATAAAGTGTTTACTAAGTCTTTTCAAGGCCCATGCAAATAGATAAACATAATTTCAATACATGTGACTCATCCCTAATTATATATAGTTTATATATAGTTTAAAGGGTAATATTATTGGTAACTCTGGCCCACTAAAAAGTACTAAAAAGGTATAAGACATTTTATTTGTCTTCCCTGTTTACAGTGCAACATAGTTTTTTATCAACTTATGTTCTATACTTTTTGACAGTTTAATATTTTTGATTTGTCAAACTTTATATTTTTTGTTCCGCGCTTTCCGTTTCACAGTTTTATAATATAAACAAAATTATAAAAATTAAAAAAAACACAAAAACACAAAAAACTAAAGGGTACAAATGGTGTTTTAGAGGGGTCTTTATAACCTATCCCTATTTCAAAAGTCCATGCCTTTAAAGTATTATGCTATTATGTAATTTAATTAGACAAATTACATTAACATTCTTAAACCTAGCTCGAGATGTTAGGGTTAGAATTATATAGTATTCAAGAACAAGTAGCGAATGCACAAAAGCGAGTGACGTGCAAACAAATAACATGCACTATAATAATTGTGTGACTGGTATCTTAAACTCAAGACATCGCACCAGTTTAGACAAGTTTCGCCTATTTCACATACGAATAAAAATGGTATAAAAGATCGAGAGTTATGGCAGATATATGTTTGTAATATAATTTATAAGTTTTTTTTAAGGAAATGAGGTGGTGAGCTATGACATTCCTAGGCCAAACATTGGCAACCACAGGTACATAAAATATTTTCTCGTGCGTTGCTGGTTTTGGTCTATATTGCATATCTTAATTAACCTAACTAATTTATGGGTATTTTTACGTAGGTACGTTTTCTTGCTTTTTAAGCAAAAAGGAAGACAAACTGTGAGTTGCCCATCTTCAAGAGGTATGTTCAACACTAGAAGCTTTACTCGTGAGAATGACCTTGGTTTGTTGGAAATTATAATCCATTAACCTTTGTTAAAGAATAACATCTTGTTATTCTTGTGTCTGCAAAGTCGACACACCAGGA
>BQNB010152834.1:0-15717 GCA_026074375.1 Tanacetum coccineum
ACATAAACACATATTAAAATTTAAAAAAAATCCGAAAGTTTAAAAAAAAATAAGAAAATTTTTAAAAAATTTCAAAAAATTTTTTTCGAAAATTTTAAAATTAAAAAAAATCGAAAATTAAAAAAAATTTAAAAATTCGGAAAAAAAAATTCGAAAATTTGAGAATTTTTTACTAAAAATTTTATATTTTTTGAAAATTCGAAAAAAAAAGTTGAAAAATTTGAAAAAAAGTTCGAAAATTTTGAAAAAAAATTCGAAAATTTGAAATTTTTTTCGTAAATTTGAAATAAAATCGATATTTTTTTGGAAATTTGAAAAAAAAATGTCGAAAATTGGAAGAAAGTTCGAAAAGTTGAAAAAAAAAGGATATTTTTCAATTCGAATATTTGAAAAAACGTTCGAAAATTTAATAAACAAATCGATATTTTTTTTTGAAAATTTGAAAAAAGTTCAAAATTTTGAAAAAATCGATATTTTTCAAATCGAAAATTCAAAAATTTTGAAAAAATTATTTCGGAATTTTTTTTTTGGAAAATTTCCGAAAATTTCCCAAAAATTTTTATTTTTTTTTTTGAAAATTTAAAAGAAAATTTTTCCAAAATTTTTTTTTTGAAAAAAAAATTCCGAATTTTGTTTTTCCCGAAAATTTCTTTTCATAAACTTTTTTTTTGAAATTTTTTTTCAACTTTTTTTCGATAGTATGCATTTTCGTGCATCTGTTTGAGGTACTTTAGAGCATCCGTTTGTAAAAAACAAATGTTGTAATTATTATATTAAGAGATGCTGTAACACATATTTTGGATGCACTAATTATACAAACAAACGTTTTGATAATTCGTGTGATGATCTAATCATACTAACAGATGCTCTTATTATAACAATAATCGATAACTGATTATGATTACACGTTACCCTAAACATACAAATAGATGCCCTAAACATACACAATGATGCACTAAATAAAATAAACAAACGGGTGCATGACGATGTCAGTGTTGCAAGTGGCAATTTTTTTGCAGCCAAGGTAAGCTTCTCGTTCTCTTTAAGTGTCTTTCAGTTTATTTAACGCATTGTCTGTGACTCTAAATATATGTTATGCACTGTGATGCTGTAGATTATACACTGTGATGTAGTAGAATAACATAGTGATGCACTAAAGTATTATTGTGATGCACCAATATGATAACATTGAGAAGTAGCAGCATGTATAAAATTGTGATGTAGTTTTGCAGTAGAGTGATGTAGTATAGTAACATTGTGATTTAACAGTATGATATCATTGTGATGCAGTAGTATGATAAAATTATGATGCAGTAGAACGATATTGTGATGTATTAGAATTCCTAACTCTAATTTAACAGCGATTCTGGAGATGTCGAGTGATTCATCAAGCATAAATGAGTGTAATTCATACTGGTGTTTTGAGAGCATCCAAGATCTAGTGCATCACAATGTCATTTTCATTACATTATCTTACTTGTTTAGTGTATTATGATGCAGTAAAATACACATTTTAATGCAGTAGCATTTATATTGTGATGCAGTAAAATATACCTTGTAATGCAGTAAATAATAAACTGATGTAGTAGAGTATTATTTAATGCAGCAGTATGATAACATTGAAAAGCAACAAAATGTATAACATTATGATGCAGTAAATTAACATTGTGATGCAGTAGAGTAACATAGTAATGCAGTAAAATAAAATTGTGATTCAGTAGTATGATAACACTGTGATGATGTAGTATGATGACATTCTGATGCAGATGTACTAGAATGATATTATGATGCAATATAATATTAAAAATATATTTTAAAGAAGAAATCGAGAATGAGCAGGTATTTAAAACTAATTCAGTTATAATGTAACTAATCTGTCAAACATAACACTATGATGCAAAGATTAGTGTTTAGGTACATCCTACATCGAAAATCATAATGTAGTTATTAGTGCACTATCTTTTTTGCATTCATATTTCCACTATCTTTTTCCCTAGAACCTCCATTCCCAGATGCTCCTTCTTCATTGATATTTCCACCATCGTCTTCATCTCCACCATCATTTTTTTCCACAGTCTTTCCATCATCTTCATTCATATTTCCACCATCCTCTACATGCCCAGCATTTTCATCTCCACCATCTTTATCCCCATCAAAGCTATTTTCAACCTATAATCAGTATCGGCTAACAACTACTTATTACAATTATATTTTACTACATCACAATGTATGTTATTAGTGCATCATAGTATATAATTTGTTGCATTACAATTATATAATGTAATGCACTAACAAAAAATAACAGTAATGCAGTAGCATATAAATATAAAGTAGTTAAAAATGTAATGTATTACAGTTTTCTTTACTGCATTACAGTCTTATATTCTACTGCGTTATTGTTTATTTTTACTGCATTACGGTTATATTCTAGTCCATCTTAGTTATATGTAGAATATAAGACTGCAATACAGTATAATATAATTTTAATGCAGTATAATATAACTATAATGCAGTGAAATATTATATTGTAATGCAGTAGAATATAAATAACAATGTTGTACTAGAAAATAATACCTTAACTATTTTTGAGTTAAACGATTGATTTCCATATAGACCATCTTGAAGATACATTATAGGAGGTTTTAGTTGATTTCCATATAGACCAAACATACAAACACATTTAGAAACCTACTGCATTACAGGCATTATTTACCACATCATAGACAATAGCATACAAATACAATCGATTTTGGAAAAAATGGCAAGCCACATTTTAGACTAAATCACCTCTACGAACAACCTTAAAAACCTAGTGCGTTACATGCATTACTCTACCACATCACAGACAATAGCATACAAACATAATCAATTTTGAAAAAAACGACATGCCACATTTTAGACTAAATCATCTCTATGAACAACCTTAAAACCTAATGCATTACACGCATTAGTCTACCACATCACAGATAATAGCATACAAACACAATTGATTTCGAAAAAAACGACGCGCCACATTTAAGACTAAATCATCTCTATGAACAACCTTAGAAACTTACTGCATTACGGGCATTACTCTACAACATCATAGACAATAGCATACAAACACAATCGATAAGCCACATTTTAGACTAAATAGCCTCTATGAACAACCTTAAAAACATAATGCATTACAGGCATTATTCTATCACATCACAGACATTAGCATAGAAACACAATCAATTTTGAAAAAAACACCAAGCCACATTTTAAACTAAATCATGTCTATGAACAACCTTAAAAACCTACTGCATTACATGCATTACTCTACCACATCAAAGAAAATAGCAGACAAACAAAATCGATTTCCGAAAAAACGACAAGCAATACTTTAAACTAAATCATCTCTATGAACAACCTTAAAAAGCTACTGCATTACAGGCATTACTCTACCACATCATAGACAATAGCATACAAACACAATCAATTTCGGAAAAATTTGACAAGCCACATTTTAAACTAAATCACCTCTATGAACAATCTTAGAAATCTGCTGCATTAATGCATTATTCTACCACATCACAGAAAATAGCAAACAAACAAAATCGATTTCTAAAAAAACGGCAAGCCACATTTTAAACTAAATGATCTCTATCAACAACCTTAAAAACCTATTGCATTACATTTCTTCTGTAATTGGCACATCATCAGATTTCTTTGACTTTCAGTAGTAATTAGTCAAAGCTAGCGTCTTTTAAGTCCAAGAAAGAAAGGAAACCATTTGACACTTTCTCGAGGAGGGATAATGAATCGACATTGCTTGTCACATACTGTAATCTATCTTTTATAAACTGCATCAAAACAATCATGGTTTTCCCCAAAGCCTTCTTTTTATTGTCTTTCTTTTTGTCGGGTTTTGCACCAGCTCCATGCAACAACAGTTTTCGAAGCTTCATTCTTTGTCGTGAGATTTACATGCTGAATTTATGCATTGTCATCAAATGAAGAGTTGCCACTCAAATTAGGTGATATAGCAACGGCTTTAGAAGCAGCTTTAGAATGATCCTTTCTTGTATCAGGTGATACCGCAGCAGCAGTTTTAGAATCGTTATTCTGATTCTTGAAATACGAAGACTAAATATCTGCATCATTTCCATACGAATATCAGTAGGTTCTGCATCGTTTCTAAGCGAAGAATAGCTTCTCAGATCAAAAGATACGTCAGCAGTTTCAGAATCATCGTTCTGCACTCTAGAATTAATAGCCGAAATTTCTAAATCATCTTCAAACGAAGACTACCGGTTCAAATTAGAGGATACTCCAGCATTAGTGTAGAGTCTTCGTCATGCACTCTGGAATTCACACGTTGAAACGCATCGTGTCTAAATGAACCATCACAGCTCGAATCTTTATTGTTTTGAGAAGAATCCATTTTAAAATCATAGGACATTGCAGTAGCAATTTTAGTATCCTCGTTTTCTTGTGTCCTTGAATTCACAGACTCAAATTCGGCAGACTCAATTCTTAAATCAGAGGATATATTAGCAGTTTCAGAATCCTCATTCCGAGTCCTTGTTTCGACTGAATAAACTTCCATGTCATCTCGAGATCGAAGGTTCTCGGTTTTATCAAAGAGAAGCTCGATCTTCTCTCCACAGTCAAGGACCTACAAATTAAAAAAACAAGATTATAAAACCAACATAAAAAATTGTATCATGTCCTGGACCATAAAAAAGTGTCACACAATAGGTATTCATGAACCTAGATCAAGTTTTACCTTCTCGATATTTTCCATCATCACACCCTTAACTTCTGAAACCTGGGCTTTCACCTTAGCAAGCTTGCTGATCTTTTTTGGATGGTCCACACAGTACTGCATCAGCTTGGGACTGGTATAAAAGTATGGTTAAAGAGTTATGACCATAAAGATTGTAAAAACAGAGAAGCAAAACAAAGCTTATTTTTGGAGACAAAGATATTGGATTTAATAGTTTCACAAAGGTGTACATTGATGGAGATGATATGAAAAAACTTGTTCCTGATATTGAAGTCGTTATTCTCGATGGCCATCATTTTATCCAACAAGAGAAACCTCAAGAGGTTTCTGATGAGATTCTATCTTTCCTCAAAAAAAATTAGCGTACATTAGGCTCAAAGTATCTGTCTTTCTATGTATCAGAATATGTTTACCAGTTCCGATGGTATGTTACTGTCATTGCAAGTCGAATAAGAGTGTACTACAATATACTTGGCTACCTATTACTGAAACTCGTATTTTCAACAAGTAATCTAATAGTGGGTACATTTCATAAAATACTAAAATGTTCATACAATCTCGAGGGATGTAACCGTTGTCTCTATTCATAAGATGCAGTAGCTACTGGATCAACTCTTCCAGGCATAAATTCATTATGCGTACTAATCCTTTGTAGCACGTTACTTGTAACTACACTAACATTAGTCAGGAGGTGAGGAGTTGAAGAATATAACTTTCCAAACACAAACGATATCTTAGACTAGATAAACAAAAGATACCAGCCTTGAGTGCAAAGTGTTTCTACTGCATTATTTTTATCCAGAATCTGGACTCATGGCTGCCAGTTTTAGAATCGTCATTCTGATTCTTGAAATACGAAGACTGAATATCTGCATCATTTCCATACGAATAATCGCTGCTCAAATCAGCTTCAGAATCCTCAAATATAAGGAGGGAGTCACTTTCTTTAGTGACTTTACATATAAAGTTCAAAAATTCGGGTGTTGGTGTAATGAACCCGGAATTCCCAACAACTGGTTCGAGAATAACCGCAGTAATTTCACCTTTGTGGGTTTTGGAAAGCTCTTCAACAGCAGCGGCGATATCGTTATAGGGTGCTGTTAGGGTATTTGATGTTGCTGCTTTGGGGACACCAGGGGAATCAGGAAGTCCTAGAGTTGCAACTCCACTACCGGCTTTAACAAGATAAGCATCTGCATGATCGTGGTAACATCCCTCGAATTTTATTAGTTTTGATTTTCTAGTGAAAGCACGAGCTAACCGCAGTACACCCATGCATGCTTCGGTTCCTGAGTATACAAACCTGACCATTTCTATACTGGGAACAACTGAGATGACCATTTCAGAGAGTACATTTTCTAGAAGACAAGGAGCACCAAAACTTGTTCCTTTCTTCATTGTTTCGGCTAAGGCTGCAAGTACCTGTAGTGCCATTGTTATAGAAAAGTGGATTTCCAAAATAAAGAGATATGGAGGTAAAAAGTACATATATAAAGTTCAAGTTTTAACATGTACTCTGTATTGTTTTAGCAGTTTATAGAAGGACTACCAAACTAGTTTTAGCCACAACTAAGGTGTTTTGAAGTGCATTTGTTAATGAATATGTGCTGCAGTGCTGCTGCTATATAAAGTTGTAATAGTCCTATGTTAGTGTTT
Organism: Tanacetum coccineum; assembly: GCA_026074375.1. Lineage (NCBI taxonomy): Eukaryota > Viridiplantae > Streptophyta > Magnoliopsida > Asterales > Asteraceae > Tanacetum > Tanacetum coccineum. The sequence continues at coordinate 6,410 of BQNB010152834.1, forward strand.
GGCAAACTTTGATTATCAAATAACAGATATATTGCGCGAAAAGAACATGTTTTTAAAAAAAAGTAGACTGTTTCTGAAATGGAAATATAAGTCTTTCAAACCAGGTTAAAAGAAATGGATAACAATCAGTTTTCTTGCCGCTAGTAAGAAACTCACAATTAATAAACAGATGATCAGAAGCAGAATTTTTTTATCTGATTATTGGGTCTTGGATAACTAATGTCAAAATGCACATCCAAACACCCCTAAGAATATTTTAATTGGATAAACATATGGATGATTATGCGATTTACATGTAATGAGTCAATATATGGCAAGATACGTAAGGCTAATGAAAACAAACTGCTCATAAACATAGATATATTACTGGAAGATCGAACCTCGTCGTCTGCATGGCCAATGATAGCCGGACCCCATGAACCGACATAATCAATGTACTCATTCCCATCAATGTCCCACATGTGAGAACCCTTTACTGAATCAATCACAATAGGCTGGCCACCAACAGATTTGAAAGCACGGACGGGCGAATTAACACCTCCTGGCATCAACTCCTGCAAAAAGAACAAAGCAAAAGAGATTGAATCAAGAGGACTCTGAGCAAATGTTTTGATTCAATAATAAACAACACAAAATGACATTAAAAGAAATGAGATATCAAAACCAGATTATTCCATAACTAAAAAGATAGAATAATATAAATCTTTGCAAGAACTATACCGTATTCATTAGAAAACTATATACACAAGCAGCAGGCAAATCAGTTCACATTATAGTTTTGCGCGAGATCTGGGGGATGGCAGACTCGTTATATCACGGCCAGACAGACTGTCAATTAACAACTATGTTATAAGATGTGATAGTTAATGTTTGACTCATTCCATACTAACAATAATCAGAGACACGTTTCCTTGTCTAATGTAGAAAATGAGAGCATAAAAAGTAAGAAAGATTGTCACGTTCTATGCAGGAGTTGATGGTCTATAACACATGAATAAGCTCCTACTCTGAGTATCCATAACAGAGTATTTGACGCAAAACAAAATAATTGTCTCCAAACGAGTTTGTTTCATGATACCCAACCACTCACTTAATGTTTAACTCATTTCTTATAATCACCATTCATTTTGTCATGTGTCTCACTCTTATTGTTAGCCCTATAGATCATTTTCCTCAGAAAAAAACATAATAACCGGATAAGCAATTTTAAAACAAAATCGATTCAGTTGCGAAACATATACTCCGTATTGTAAAAACTACAAAATATTACAATTACATAAGCTAGAAATTACACAGACCCAAAACAACAATCGCAACCTAAACAACTCTAACCATTTAGAAATTACAACTGTGATAGTTTAGGGAATCAAAGGAGGAAACACTGTCTTCCAAAACCAATGAAAGCATGGCATAATACCGACCATGATCCTTACAAAATCGCAAAAAGACACTATACTTTAGGCTAATTTAAATTTTAGATTTTCTTTCTCAATATAAGGCATCCAAGTGATTATTTTTGTTTTTTTAGGTGAAATGGTTAAGTAGGCATAATGAACTTATATGAGCTGAAAAGTTTCAAAATAAGTCACAAAAAGTGAAGTTATAAAAAACATAAGCCCGAAATCAAATAAGCCAACACCCGAGCATTTAGAAATCATTTCGGCTAAAATAATGACCGATAATCCCTTAAGAAAAGTAAAAAAAAAAAACACATTAAATTCACCACAATGCAACAGATGTAATTAACATTGAAATAATAATTAATCAACCAATATGAATTTTGAATAAAAAAACCACCTTGGCAGCATTAAAAGCTTCTTCGGATTTCTTAAGAGTAAAAGTCTTCTTCTTCTCGTCAACGGAAACAGTCATCATTTTAACACAGTTACAACGAGATGATGATGATCGAGAAGAAGAGGATGTAACTGAAGGTCTAACTAATGTGTTTGTTGGTAACGATAACCCTATCCCCGCCATTTTTACACTTTCTCTGTGTGTGTTTTTTAGTGTGTGTGTGTGTTTTTATTTGGCGATAAACAAGATAAGAAAAACACCAGGAGATCTATCCAAAGTCTCTTCTTCTCTCCCACTATTTATATTGTCGCTCGCCTCAAGCTTTAGCGTGAGACATAGCGACATGACGTTTTTAAAGATGACTTAAGACGGCAACAAATATTTATAAATTTATATTATATTTTATAATTATATGAATGATAAGCATTAGTAAATTCAAGCCCAACTCCAAAATATTAGTAAAATCCTAAATATTAGTAAATCTCCTAAACCCTTCAAAAAAAGGCGTCACGCCTTGAGCTATAGCTCGTCTTATCACGCTTTATTGCACGCTACGCCTAGAGACGACGCCTTTGCCTGTTTCGTAACGTGAAGGTCACGCCTTGCGCTATAGCCCCGCTATGGTGCCGCTATAACGCGCCTTTTAGAACCCTGCTTATTAGTCATACGCGTGCAAAGCAGCGATTTTCGAGACAATAAAAAACTGAAAAGATATAAAAGTAAATCAAAATGAATGTTAAATTAAAAAGCATCAAATTTTAGAAAAATACGATGAAATTAGATTATAAAAAAAGATATTTTAATTTAAAAATAAAAATAGTTTTTTAATTAAGAAGTTGACACATAGCCACTTTAAGATTTAAGATGTGACTGCATAAAATAAAATGAATTGTCAAGATTAGTATAGATTAAAAGATAATATTTTCATAACAAACAAGCTTAAATGTCTGAATTTTTAAGCCTTTTTTAAAATAAATGTCTTAAATGCATTATAATGTAATATAGATTACTATTGACAATTTCATTTTGGTTACCGTATTACAAACACTAAACAAGTTTTAAATTAATTAATTAAATGTAAAACTGTCATTTTTCAAAAAGTATAAAAAAAGCTATAATTATGATGTTTTCTTAAGTAGACGATTATTTTGGGATGGAGGGAGTACTCTTTTATCTCTTTTAGATTTTTTTAACGATGACAATTTTAACTGTAAACTCGATCGTACTTTCTTTTTTTAGTAGTATACAATTAAATTGAAATATCTGAAAAAGATGTTGTCTCATAATTCCTAATGGCACGTTAATCTAGAAAGAAAATGTGTAAACACTTTGTCGTAATGAGAGAAAGAGAGTGGGAAATGAGAAATCTCGCAAGAATAACGATATTAACACACACCTCCTCATAGAGGGTATTTGATTATTTATACCCTCACACTTTGGTGTTGCAAGACTACATAAGATGTCTCGCAACAATGCATGCGAACCTTATTCTCCTTGTAACTATACAAGTGTTGCGAGGGTGTACAACCTAATAAAACAATGTAGAAATATTAGGAACCACGCTAATACCTATTAGATAAACACATAGAAGACCCTAGTGTATGATTTACGCTCTTTGCGCTTTAACAATCTCCCTCTAAGATAGATCATTCAAGTCTTCTCTTGATAGGCATATTGTTGAGGTAGCCTTGAGATCAAATGCGTTGTTCCATGCGCTTCCATGATCTTCTAAGCTCCAACCTTTCTCTAATAGCTTTCACAACTCTGCTCGTCATGGCTTGTTTTCGTACAACCATCTTCTTTTGTTTGTACTTGACTTCATCTAGCATTTCTGTAAGTTTATCTACAATCCAAGTCAAAGTTCATGTGCTGAACTTTGCTACTTCACACACTCTTAATAACCTTTTCTGAATAGTAACGGTCACATACACTAAGCAAATTCCAAGATTGGGCTTCTCAAAGCATGTCCATTTTCTGACCTTCTCAATACCTGGACAAGCTATACATCCTTGTGGAAGCAAAAAGACAACAATACCCTTCCTGTTAGACCCACGTTAGTACTTAACGGGAAAAATATTTGCACCATTCGTCCTCAGGGATGTATGGTGCCTCATTTTATTAACGGATGGATGAAATCTGCGTGAAGTATTGACGAAGGACGTGAGACGGTCATTTCGTAAACCACAGAGATGTATTTTGCACTTTACTCAAGTTTGTAATAATAATTTTAAATAAGAATAATATGGTAAACATAAATTTCTCTATATGTTTTTATACTAGTGGAAAATTAAATTAGGACATCTCAAAAATTATTTTTTTTTCCGATAAAGTGCATTTATTATTGCTTTTAATTTTTCTTACTTTTTAGCAGAATGACAATTTATTCTTAGCTAATTAATTAAAGTTTCCAATAATAATTTCAAACAAGACTAATATGGTAAACTTAAACTCTTTTATCTATTTTTAGTAGTATACATTTAAATTAAGGCATCTCAAAAAGGAAACGTAGACTACTAATCTGAGACGAAATGAGTACTTCCTACTCCCTCCCTTACTTATTAGGTCAGTTATTATTGTTTACAGTTTTGCTTTTAATTAATTAATTACTTCTTTTTTTAATTTGTAATAATAATATCAAATAAGAGTAATATGATAATCTACATCAAATTTTTCTATCTATTTTTAGTAGTGGATAATTAACTTGACTCACCAAAAAAAACATGGACTATAATAATGAGACGGGAGGAGTATTCTTTTATCTCTTTTATTTTCACGATGACAATAACAACTAAAGACAATATGGTAAACTTGATCGTACTTTCTTATTTATATTTTAGTAGTAGATAATTAAATTGGGATTTGATAGAGGATGTTGTCTCATAATTCCTAATGACACGTTAATTTAGAAAGAGAGAGTGTGTGAAAACACTTCTATCCTAGTGAGAGAAAAAGAGAAGGAAATGAGAATTCTTCACAAGAATAACGATATTGACGCACATCTCAAAACCCTCGAGTGTATGAGGTATTTAACTATTTATACCCTTACTCTTTCGTGTTGCGAGACTACATAAGATGTTTCGCAACCATATATTACATGTGAACCTTATTCCCCTTGCAACTATAAAAGTGTTATGCGGGTGTATAACCTAACAAAACAATGTATAAATATTAGAAACCGCCCTACTAACTATTAGATAAATACATAGAAGACCCTAGTGTATGATTTACACTTTTTCTACTCTAATAATCTTCCTCAAGGGTAAATCATTTGGGTCTTCTCCTAATAGGCATATTGTTGAGGTAGCTTTGAGATCCAATGCTTGTTCCATGCGCTTTCATGATCTTCTAAGCTCCAAACTTTCTCTAATAGCTTTCACAACTTTGCTCATCATGGCTTGTTGTCGTACAACCATCTTCTTCTGTTTGTACTTGACTTCATCTAGCATTTCTTCAACTTTATCTACAATCCAAGTCAAAGTTCATGTGTAGAACTTTGCTAATTCAAACACTCTTAATAACCTTTTCTAATTAGTATCGGTCACATACACTAAGCAAAGTCCAAGATTGGGCTTCTCAAAGCATGTCCATTTAATGACCTTCTCAATACCTGGACAAGCTAGCATTGGAGGAGTCAAATTGATCCTTTTTTCATAACTTTTGATTCCCATATGAAAATCCTCAACATGTACCACTACTACCCACGACCTCATAAATATTTCCAGAGATTTCAGTATGTCTTGGCTGATTCCTTTCTTGTTGTAGCTGTTGGCCCTTCTTAGAAACATGTCGTCAATGTCATGAGGATGAAAGTTGATGTAATCAGCTTCAATGAACCGGTAATGTTTATTTTCTCTTCTTACTACATGGTACTCAATGAATCCATGCGTCCATAGTCTTTCACATGTAACTTCAACGTATCGTTGTATTTTGTAAGGAGGGCGAACTTCTTCACGAAGTTTCCTCTTTTTTTGCCTAACCCTGAAGAATCTTCTTGCACATTCGTTAAAGTTGATATTTCCATGGTATGCATCTATGTTATACTCTTTGGTTTCACATGTCGCCTTACATACCTTTTGGCTAAGGGTTAATGACATTTAATAGCAACATACTTTCTCATTTGAGCCATTATCAGACACGAACAAAAAAAAGTACCACAATACCCATCCAACTTTTAAATTCTGATTCATTATCATACGTTTTAGAGTCATCTCTTGCACCGTTAGTCCTTTTAACTAACGACCGTTTGTAATTAACTCAAAAATATGTTTTCTTTTTCTTTTTTAATTATTTTTTAAATTTTCTTATACACGCTAGTCCTTTATCCGTTTTTATATAATTTTTTTCTAATTATCTTTTCCTTTTCTGAAAAATATGTTTTCTTTTTCTTGCACCGTTAGTCCTTTATCCGTTTATATATATATATATATTTCTATACATTTTTATACACGTATGATAATTAAATAATAAGAAAAATTAAAAAATAATTAGAAAAGAAAAAGAAAACATATTTTTGAGTTAATTACGAACGGTCGTTAGTCAAAAGGTGTAACGGTGCAAGAGATAACTCTAAAACGTATGATAATCAATCAGAATTTGAAAGTTGGATGGGTATTGTGATACTTTTTTTGGTTCGTGTCTGATAATGGCTCAAATGAGAAAGTAGGTTGCTATTAAATGTCATTAAACCTTTGGCTAATTAACCTTCTTCCATAAATCTTTATGAATATTCCTTAAACAACGGGAATTTTTTGTGGATGGGATGTATTTGTCTGGACGGTACTTAAGGTAATACAGATCGTAATTAAAGTATAGTTTGGGATCAATAAACTTGAGGTTGCTAATTATAGGGAATGTATCACATGTGGGAGTAGTGCTATGAGGTTTTCTTCTTGGATAAAGTAATACACTTCTGAAAATAATAGGATCGTACTCATCTGCTCGTATCAGTTCTCAAGTTGGCGGAGCTCTAAACATGTCATACATCTGTTGTTCGATATGTTTTCTGTCAATTTTCTTTTCTTGTTAAGTCTGTAGAAAATCATGTCATATTAATCCAACGATCCTTCAATAGGCTCTTTCAATCCAAATTTTCTACGTGTCAGATACTTCCTCAGGCTTTTAAACCGTTAGGTTCTTAAACTATACATCTATGTACACATCCTCCGTTTCTATCTTATTCATACCACGCCCTTCAGACATTTCCCCTTCTTCCAAGTCAGAGCGGTGCATCTTTACATGTTATACTGTTATCGGCCTTTTCTTCTTCATCCAACATGTCTTCCAGATCCATATCCTTCGAGTCTTGTTCTTCAACTTCTTCGAGTGGTTTCAATGAAGTAGATAGATTTTATTATTGTTGATGAGATGATGTAGGTTGTGTTGGTGTTTCAGTTGCGGTGTGTACTGATGTTCTCAGTCTCGTAGGACTTTTCTCCCTTTAAAGATTTTCTTGGTCGGGATCATTGTGATGGCAATTTTGAAATTGAGGTCTGCATGGTTGTTCCATAGACTAAAACATGAATTTCTAAACAATATTTATTCTTTAAATTTTATCTAGAAATATATGAAAAACATACCTTAGTCGGCGGCACTAGTATAAAAAAGTATGAACTCATAATTAACGCCTTACTATTTGCATTGAGTTGCACGCAAGCTTAAGCACAACAACATAGACCGCTATCTCTTTGATAATGATAATTAGAGCATTCGGTACAGTGGTGTCATGACCATAGCCAGGGCCGGATATTAAGGAGTGCGACAGGTGCGTTCGCACAGGACCACCACCAAAGAGGGGCCATCAAAATTTGAAAATTTCTTTGCATTATTTTTTCATTATCTGAGTACAATGTAGTAATTTGTATGATAGAAGGAGTATTATTCGTTTATACGTTTATTTTTTATATTTAGTGAGGTCTCCGTATAGTAATGGCACAGGGCCACCGAAATCAATGAGACGGCCCTGACCATAGCTAGCCGGCCAGCCCACATCATGGCGCGACGAACCACACCGGAGGTGGTGCCATCGTGTCTGGCACCAAATATACCAACACACGCGGTGGGATTTTTTAAATTCTTTTTTTCTTTTGTCTTGTATTTGTGTTTTAATCTAGGTGTTTATTCATTATTTATGTCAAGTATTGCATATAATTGTCATAATTTTCAAATAAAACAATAAATAAACAAGATTTCATGCAGCCCTAGCGTGTTTAATTATGTGTGTAACCCATAAAACACCAAACGAGTTGGCTATGATACCACTGTTGGGATTTAATAAACTGTTAACCATTAACAACCACGAGTACGCAGCGGATATGGATCAAATATAGTGCACACGATTAACACACAATAAATAAACAAAAGGGAAACACAAGAAACTAACCCTTGAAGTCAACAGCAATGAAACTTAGTGGATAAGCTTCCACCTCTACGAATGCTCACACAAACACGTCCAACGAATGAGCCCGGATGCTAGTCCTACTTCACGTATATCCCAAACAACAAGTGTATACCAATATACCCAGAATCAAATACCAAAAGCCTCACAAACCTTCTGTACCGAAAATCAGGAAGATCACCTAGGGTTTGTATCAAATTCGGTTCAACCGAAATTCACCGAATCCAATCGAAAATCACCAAACAAAACCCTAGATCGATTATGCGTATTGTTATGCCTTAACAACCTGTAAACCAAGACTTTTACACCTACTGTAACACCTGTGGGATCAAATCACAACAGCCAAAACCCTTTATGGGATCACCGGAAATCAGTAGCAAGCTATAAGGGGCGAACCGAAAATCAAAAACCTAGTTAGGGTTTTGACTTAATCGGCTAAGAAGAAAGAGGGGAGATCTAAAACTGATTTTGGGATATTTCTGTGTTATATGTGTCGTGCATATGGCTAAGGGTGAGGGTATATTTATACCACCTCAACCCTAATTATGATAAGACTAGGAAACCCTTGAGTTTAAGTCTTATCACAATTCTTCTCTTCTTCTTATCCCTTAAAAATGAACCTAGACACCCTCTTTGAACCTACTATGGCCGACTGCACTTTAGAACAACCATAGGATTCTTGTCTAGTCATTTTTTGGTCCTTGGTTTACAATAAAACGTTTACGTGAAGTTTAAAACGCACTCTAAGTGTTTAACGTGTGGGCCCCCAATAGGCTCACACATTTCTAGTTGTATTTAGCTAATCCAACTACCATATAATCCAACAGCTCCCACTTGGGAGTTGGAGTAGCAAACAGCCCAAATACTAACGACGGAAACGTCTAGCAACACTCACATTCGTTTTTAAAACTAGAAATGACTGAGATCAAGTTTCAAAAACATTCTCAGTAGCATGGTTATTTATCTCTTGCTATAATCATTCCTTTGTTCAAATACCATTAAACCATGGATATGGATCCTAACTTATTCTATATAGCTCAACCATTTAGATTCTCGTTATAGAACTTAATACATATATACCAAATGTAATCAAGAATCATCTTGCATTACCCTTTGGGTT
>BQNB010152835.1:0-15717 GCA_026074375.1 Tanacetum coccineum
TACACTTATGAGCTCTTAAGATTTCTAACTAATCCTTGCTTAGCATCTAACTCATAATTAACTCTATCATTTTTCGTTTATAAAGGTTAAGGGACAAAGCTAAGAGCTCAACATGCTCGATCGAGTCAAAATTTATTCTTACTATACCCAGCAGGAAAGTCAAACATTGTGACAAAACACTTATTTTAGTTTTGGAATTTTTTTAAATTTTTGTACAAAATCACAATATTTTTTAAAATTTTGGTGGTAAAAATGGGATTACGCAAAAACAACGCAGGCACAATCAAATCGATAGATCCCCCTATACTAGAACTGAACATTGCCCTCAATGTTTTAAGAAGGGTCTTTACGTAAATCTAAAGCCGTTTATTAAGTATGCTCAAAGATAAACGTTAGTAGATAAGATTAGGATATTGGATTCCCATAATCATGCTAAGGATTGAAGCTCCGAAGTGAGAGGGACAAAAACCAAAGAACACAAGAGAGCTCATTATCCGGGGCATATCCTAGACTACAACAAAGAACTATAAGCTACGAAGAAAGGAAAAAAAGACGAGCCTCCTCACAACACACTTATTCCTTACTACTACTATAATTATATTAGGATAAGCATAGGTTGCCACCCACGAAGAGCTTATTTTTGTTAACCGAGTCTTGAGCCTGACTCGATCCCCCTAACTTGAGCTGGTCAAGGAGGATAGAAATGGAGAAACGAAACATCCAAGATAGGAATGTCCTCTCCATAGATCATCATCGGGCTTTCAGAAAAATCAGAAATGACTTGGAAAGCTTTAAAGCCCCAATGAGATAAGAGATGAGGAGATTTCTCCTCATTAGAAGCAAGAGTTCCAAGATTGAAAACTTTGTCGTCATTTTCGGATGAAAATGGAAGCAAAGTGTCAATCACTAGACAAAGGGTGGGTTGGGTGGGTAAAAGTCTAGGCATAAGAACATAGTGTTTAGAAATATCACCCACCACTTTGGCAGTCAAAACTCCCGTATCGGGCTCAATTTCATCATCATCCGGTGGTTTTGCAGGAGGACGAGGGGATGTTGGAACATCAAAATGAAATGACTCATTTTCAGGAAGTGAAGGGGAATCATTGCTAAGCAATTCTTCAAGGAAAAGGATATCCCCTTCAGTTTTAAATATTCATCAATTCTCAATGCCTTTTAGGTTGGAATCGAGTGTCATCCAGAGTAAGAAATAAATCGATCTCCTCTATAAGAGAGTCACTATCCTCAATGGGGATAGGACATGGAGAGAAAAATTCAATTATAGCATCAAAATTTTTAGAATTAAATTCTTCTGGAGGTCGAGGAGATGAATTTTCATACAATAATTTCTCAACAAGATGAATGTCTTCCTCAGGATCAAAGTCGGCTTCATTAATTCCCGGTGGAATTAAATCAATATGAACGAGTTCACCGGAGAACTCCTCGAGAAGAAATCAAACTTAGGAGAAGAAATAATCAAAGTGTCTCGATTAAGCAAGGATTCTATAAGATCAGACTCTGCATTAAAGTGTCGCGGATCTATCTTAATAGAAATGATTTCTTCATCAGAAAGAGGGTTCGAAAAAATTTTGAAATTTTCTTTCGGAACGTCCTCATCAGAAAAATGCTTGTCTCCGGACAAAATCGTTGTCGATATCAAAAGAGAGGATTAGAGAAATTGTAAAATCATCACAAACGCGGGGCACACATTACACTCACTTTTTAATTATTGGATAATCCTCGGGACTCATTGGGGTTGGGACAAATGTTTCAATATAGTCTTTATAATTGTCCGAATACGTTTCCGGAATAGAGCTAAGGTGATCATACCTCCTTACTTAGTGAGTCCGTAATCGGAAAGTTTTAGGGTTGTGATTTGCATCAAACTGAGTCCTTTCAAGAATTTGTTGAAATTCTTTAACTTCATCTGGAAAGAAAAGTTCCTCGTCATATCACCAATCATAGAAAATGTCGTGATTTATGTATTTATGTCGTTTGAGGCACGGATAGGATTCAGTATTAATAGTAGCACTTTTGGTCAAATGAATAGTATAAGTAGTAGACGGAGTGCTAATATTATCACAGTCAGCATTGTAAAAATATGGAGAGGGTGAGGCTCGAAGGATTAGTGCCTGTTATTTAGCTAACATTTAGTTTTTCATCAACTGCTCATGCTCTTGTTAATAGAATAGCCTCACTGCTCACATCGTTGAGCTCATTATTTCACATAGGATTGCATCATTATTTTTATCTTCGATACTTATTCTCTTCAGGGGTTGATGATACGTCCGGAAATACGGGGGGGTTGGAATTGGTCAAAACCAGAAGAATTAGATTTATATAAATTTTGGTTCATCGGTTGACACTAAAAAGTCTCATGAAAACCCCCGCAGTTTTCACAACAAGGAAATTGTTATGAAGTTTGTGAAAAATTATTATTAAAGTTTTGATTGAAACACAGGTCCTGGTCGTAGACAAACGGAACTTGAGGTGGACGAACAAAATCAATTCTAAGATTATTTCCACACCACTCGCAAGTACACCGTCGACAAAGTAAACCATCTAACGGACCTCCACACACATAACAACCACATTGGTTGAATGAAGACATAAGAATTAAACAAATAGGAGGGTAAAGAAGAATATTTTTGAAATTTTATATAATAATAATAATAAGTAGAAAATAATAAAAACATTTTTGGGACCGATAGTCAAAGGTGCATGGTAGCTCTTTAGAAAACGCACAAAGAAGCGGAGGAGCGGGTAAGCGCGAAGCGTTTTTAAAAACCTTCTCACTTTGGGTCGAAGTTCGTAGGATCAACCCTCCTTATACCTCTCTTATAGTTTGTTAATCTAAAGGTGAGCCGATTTAACAATTGACAACACGGTTTCATTTGTTGTTTTTCAATTTTTTTGGGTATTTTAAATACTTTATAATAGAAAATAAATCCTCAAAAATAAATCGAGAAAAAAATAAAATATTTTTGTATTTTATAATTTTATATAAAAGAAAATGAAAAATAATAAAGAAATGTAAAATATATATGTTCACAAAAAAAGATAACTTCACGAGGAAGGGTCTTCAATGCACTAATCTTCAAACCTCAACGCGATAATCGTAACACACCTCCTCGGCAGCGACGCCAAAAATTGATTAATCAATTATAGTATATATATAATATAAGCAACTAGGACAAATCACTCTTGTGAAAGAGCAATAAGCTAATTACTAATAAAATATATTTCCAAAAAGTATTTGATGAGAAAATTACCCTTAGGAAAGGATAAAGTTCAAATCGTTCCGGAGTCGTTTTCCTAACGAAGCGTAAGCAATTAAAGTTAAAACACGAAAAACGATAACGGGGTCTAAACTCGAGCTTTAAAAACCTAAACTATTAAATTTTAACCCTACAAAAGCAAATTTAATTTTTAAAGGTCCTAAATGATAAAAGAAAATTAAAAAAAAAAGAATTATATTTTTTTACTTTTATTTTATTTATTATGAATTAAAAACTGATTTAATCTAAAAAATTAATTAAAAATACTAAACTAATTTTCAAAATTCTAAAAAAATTACGAAAATACTTTAAGCTATAAGAAGCACTAGAAAAATTAAATTGGGTTTAATAGCTTATTGGAATAAGCTAGAAATAAGCTAAAAGGGCTGTTAAGCTTAAAGGCTAAAAAGGGTTAAAAGAAAAATGGCTTGACTGTATAAACGAAAAAGACTCCAGGTCAGTTGGTGAGTGTGTGGTGTGTTAAGGTGTTGGCTATGAAAGGGGGAGGTCACTTTTCGACTCCTGTGACCTCTCTTTTTTACAATTTTTTTTTAGTTTTCTTTTTAAAAAGCTAAAATATAAGCAAAAATAACAAACTTTAAAAAAGAAGCTTTTTACAAAACCTAAGAATAAGCTAGAAATAAGCACTTTGAAAATGACAGTTTTGGTTTTTAGGCTTTGACATAACTAGCTAAAACTATTTGGACTTAAGGACTCAAAAAGCAATTAGAAACAAAAATAACCTGAAATAGATAATGAGCTACCACTTAATAAGCATAAAATATTAAAGAATAATGCACAACAAATAATAACTGAATAACTGGCTAAAACCACTCAGACTTTAACTGTAAAAAAGGGACCAAAGGGCATATTTTAGAGGGTTTCTACCTAATTTTAAGCTAAGCTACAAGTCAAATAAGCAAATGAAATAAGTTAAAAACTAAAAACAGATGAACACCAATACCAAAAAAGACTCAAATAAGCTAGACACAAGCAAATAAGCCTAAGAAATAATCTAGGTAAGCAAAGAGAAATTGACAGATTACACTACTACTTTTGGCTTTTTTTTTGAAATGAAAGGACACTATGAGCAGCCTATTTAAAAGACTCAATAAGCTACTTAGAAAAACTAACCAGCTTCAGACAACCTGACCCTAGACCTAATAAGCAATAGTAACTAGAAAATAAGCACAATGTATAAGCTGAAAATACTAAAAGGTATAAAAGACAGTTGGACATAAAAAGGGTTTTAAAGGATATTTTGCTAAATATTTAGGCTAAAATAAGATCTATTAAGCATTATCAAAAAGCTAAAAACCAAAGACAGGAAGACCCTAAGACTTTAATGACTCAAAAAAGCAAGTAATAAGCAACAAGGAAAAGAAAATAAGCTAGAATAGGCAAATGAAAAATGACAGGAATTCTACTTGTTTTTTACTCTAGAAAATAGAAGACAATTTGCAAACTAAAACTTAGGACTCAAAAAATAATTTTTATAAACTAAAAAAAAACTCAAAACAGATTCACTTTAGACTATGACAAGCTAATTAAGCTAAATCCTAACCAAAGATAAGCTAGGCTTTGTCCTCAAATTAGCAACTTCAGACCTTGAAGCTTATCCATAACACACTTAAAACACTTGACATTTTATTTGACAAAAGGATTCAAATGAAACTAAACCAAGCCAAAATGCTTTCAAAACACCTCTCTCTAGTTCTTGCATAATATCAAAGATTACTAGTATTCTTCAATTGGTATCAAGAGCCATGGTTCTATCTTGGTTCCTTTAGTGGTTTTGTTGTGATTATTTTTTGAGCTTACTCGATCAGCTTTTTGCAGCTTATTAAATTCGGCTTATTTTTCCTTTTTGTCTATCTTGATAAAATATTCCTATTTTCGTACACCAAAACAAGTTATAAACAACAACTTTGTGTTGGTTTATTTAATCTTCCATTCTAATCATTTTGGGCTCAGATTCGTGTGTTGGGTACGTGGGCTCATTCAACAGTATTTCATTTTTTAAGTTTTGCATGATTCTAGTTAAAAACATAACGTGTGCCTTAATTTTCTTTCATTTTTTTGTGAGTCTTATCTTTAAGTTCTAAAAGCTTCAACCTTTTCGGTGTCAAATCTGTTGTAGCTTATTTCCATTTTTGTAGTTATTGCTTATTCAAAAGGCTTTCATTTTTCTCCTTACAAAATGGTCGCAGCTTATTTTTAAGCTTATTCAAGCTTATTTTTGGTAGCTTATTTGAGTTTTTTTGTTTGCTTATTATTCTTGTGAGGTCTACATGGTTAAACAAGAAAGGTGACCAAGATCTAAGGTTTTAGGAGCAAGGACGACTTCAACAACCGAGCTAGACATCTTTTTGTAAGGTCCCGAACGAGTTCAAGTCTTCAACAACCGATCTAACCAATTTCTTAAGTATCGATCTAGCAAAGCCATAGCATAACCGATCTAGTTAAGCCTAGTGTAAACCGAACTAGTCACTTGCCAAGTGTGAACCGATCTAAACAAATCCTATGACAACCGAACTAGTCTTCAGTGGGAACCGAACTACACATGTCAAGTGTGAATCGATCTAAACCATTCCTTTGACAACCGATAACTATGCTTCCACATGAGACCCAACTAGTTGCTTCACTTTGACCCGAACTAGTTGATTTACTTTGCCCCGAACTAGTTGATTCACTTGAGACCCGAACTAGTTAATTCACATTGTCACCCGAACTAGTTATTCATCATTGTCCAACCAACTAGTTGATTAAACTTCAAGAACCCGAACTAGCATTATTCGGTTTCGGTTTCGAGTGTCGATAATCTACGGGACTTATAACATATACCGTTGTGATCGTGACTCAGTTCGGGAATCAACGTGGTGTATTTACTTGCTACCGTCGATAACCGTACGACTCCACAAGATCAAATTTACAATCGTTACATTTATCACATATTTGAAACGAAGAAGAAGATTACATTCGTGCATGTTTTATTATTTTAATATAGTTTAAATTTTGATTTTTTCACTTCTAACCTTTAGATTTCAAAAGTTTTACTTTTAGCCTTTGGTTATAAGTCCTTCACTCTTAACCTCTTTCTTTTCAAAACACTTTTATTTATAAATTTTTTTGTTTCTTTTTAATTTTTTTAACATATAGTTGTAAGAACTTTCATCATTAGTCCTTAATGATAAAAATCTTTCACCATTAGTCCTTGTTTGTGTTTTAATCAACCGATACTCATTTTAAGTTGAAAGTTTGTGCACCGTTCATCGTTTTTCGCTTATTATTCGTTAACAAAAGCTCAAGTTCTTCAACAACAACAACGATTTCACAACAATTAATCATTGCGTCACGGTTTCTTCTTGATTTTGTAAAATCCCAGCAAAAAAATAATCTTTTCTCGTATTAAATCATAGATTTGTAAATTCCCGTGAACGTTAATTGATTTCAAACCACAAAATCACTTAATCTACTTAAGATCCTTAATTTCATTTCACACATCGAATTACAATGGAATCTTTGAATTCTAATTTCCAAGAGAGAGAGAGTTGTATCAGTTGCAACAAATGCAAGACAAAGCAAAGGAAAGTTGCATGATATCATTTCGCCTACTTCATTCATCATCTACAGGTCTTTCAATCAAGAAAAGAGATTCAAACGGGCATGTGTGGCACTATTTGATCAAGATACTCATCTTTGAATTCTAATTCTCAAGAGAGAGAGATGCATCAGCTGCAACAAATGCAAGACAAAGCAAAGGAAAAATGCATGGAATCATTTCGCCTACTCCATTCACATCTTAAGGTTCTTTCAATCAAGGTAGGATTCGAACGGGCATGTGTGGTATAGAGAAGAATTTCAAGAAACTGAATCCATTGAATATACTCGAACCGAGATTCAACAATTCCGTGATACACTGATCCAACACATGGAATCCGTTAAGAAGTCTATTGATGAAAGAGCACAACATAAACGAGAAAATAATAGAAGGGTGAATGATAGAGTAATGCAGTCAAAAGAGGGAAAGGTGGATTCGAGTACAGCATTAGATGCTGGGTTGGTTGTTACGGAAAGCAATGAGACAGAATCAGAAAGGCATGTTTCAAGCAGCAGATCCGGGAAAGATACACATGCTGAGGATGCAGATATCAACTCCGTGAATGACAAACAGCCATTAGCTGAGGTATAATTGATTGTACAACATGATACTCTTGCTAATGAACAACGATATTCTGTGCAATCTGAACCCATTTATGACACACATCTGTTGGAAAAGGTTGATAGAAATACCATTCCTGATTCAACAAATATTGAGGGGAGGAGAGATTGACCAAAATGCTGAAAAATGTCAAGTTTCAGATGTCCTTATACTTATCCATCATTTGATACAATGACAACTGAATTTCAACCAATCTCTCGATCTGCAAAATAATTTTTCTCAAAAAGACCGTTGCCCAACTTAAAAGAGAACATTCAAGAATTGACACATTGTGTTAACATTGGAAACTTAAATATCAAAAATCAAGTTTTAAAAGACGGGCACATGGTCAATTTTGAATGAAACAATATAAAACCAAGATTAACAAAGGAAAATAAGTACTTGAAAAGATCAATATCGAATTGGAACATATGTGTGGCTAAATTACTTGTAATAATGAGAAGAGCATAAGGAAAAAGACATTTAAAACATACTTACAGAACTTTACTATTTTTAACAAAACGACATGAGTTCAGACAAAAGCCATAATGACTCACTGACTGCTCCAAATAAATTAGTAAGACTGTTTGAAAAATGCTTATTATACAGCCTCTGATTCAGAAATGTTTTGCGAATGTAGCGTGAAAAACCGAAGTTAATGAAAAGTTAAAAGCAAATAACGTGGATACTAAGTTTGCAAAACCATCAATCTTGGGGAAACCGGTTTTACAACCACCCAGAAACCAATCCATTGTTAGACAACCGAATGCGTTTAAATATGAACGACCTAATTTTTCAAAACCACGGTTTGCCTCCCAAGTTGATGTGAATAACGTTTCGTCAAAACTAGTCACTCAACATTATTTGCCTAAGGGAAGAGAATCTGCTTTTGCAAAACCTAATCATATGATTGCATCTAGCTCATCTAGGAATAGTTCTAAGAACATGCCAAGATTTAGTTCTAATGATATGGCTCATAATTACTATCTAGAGGAAGCTAAGAAAAAGACACAAGACTAATAGAATCTTAACCTAGGTGAATTACCTTCTGTCAAAAACACACCATACCCCCCCTCACACTCCCTAATGCTTGTATACCAAAACCCAGGAGCAATAAACAAAAGTCTAGGAATTGGCGTGCATCTAAGAGTTATGAGGAAACACTAAAAGCTATGCAAAAAGCAGATCATTCTAGGATCCCTAGTTCATTTTTGGACTTCAAACACTTTGTTTGTTCGACTTGTCAGAAATGTATCTTTAATGCAAATCATGATGCCTGTATAACCAAATTCCTAAAAGAAGTGAATTCTCGTGCTAAGATTCAACCCAATAAGACTATAAACAGTAACAAACCCATAGATTCAACAAGTCATACTCAGAAACCTAGTAGGAAGATCATTACAGGATATAGTTTTTCTCTCAATAAGTCTTCCGCTGTGCATGAGAAAACAAACACTCCTAGATCTTACCTTAGGTGGATACCGACTGGTAGAATTTTTAACACTGCTGGTCTTAAGTGGGTTCCAACTGGAAAGACATTCACATCTAGCACAACAAAGGTTGATTGTGAACTCCTAAATGGTTCAAATGATTATATCACGAACCTTATAAATGCAGATCAAAACTCTCAATGTTCAGTACATGTACTCTTACTTAATGTAGAACATTTGCAATCCTGAAAAGGAAAGACTCAGATTTGTTTGCTGAATAATGATATATTACATAAACCCAAGGGTTCCAGGAATTTATGTATAATGAACAAGAACAATGGCTGTTGATTACTTCAGATCAACACCTGTGCTTCATATTATGGTGCTGTAACAACACTTCAGCCCTGCTCCCGCAAAGAAAAGAAGAGTTGTACAACTTCAGTGCGCTTATCTTATCAAAAGAAGAGAAACCTTCCTTGTATCCTAAAGTAAATACTTAAAATCATAAAAACACAAAGATTTTTTTATTTATTTTTATTTTTTATGAACAATTTTATAAAACAAAAGAGAAAAATAAAAATCAGAAAACCCAAAAGATTTTCATATATCAAAACCTTATATAAACAAAATACAGAAATTAAATAATGAGAAAAATACAAAAGAAGTTTTTCAATGGCATGTATTTTTTTGCAACGATAATAGTTACGTCCTAGAAATTGTCCTTCAATAAAGACACGTAGACGATAAATAAAGTTCTGCAAAAGTTCAAATGTATTTCAAAACATGCCATATGGCAGCTATTATTTACAATAGCAACCCGTTCATCATCATAAAGGCAAGTATTTCGGTATTATTCCGTCAAAAAGGAAACTTTGACCCCTCAACAGGAATTTGTTCACGCAGCAATGGTCTACGTACATTACATGCAAAGTCCTTGTGTTTACTTTGCAACCCAACCCGTGCTTCCTATATTTCCAATAAAGTGAACGTTCAGTACTTTATGTTATAAGATAATAGAAATCTTATTTTTATTGGTAAAAAGTTATCTCATAATGAAATCAGTGTTGTTTAGTAAGCACAAAGATTTTCAAAACAAATTCGACCACATCAAACAATGACAACAGCTCTTTAAATAGAAAACGGGTCCAGTGTTTGAGGGGAAAAAAGGTCTTCCAATAATCACTTTTAAAACAGTCTTTCAAGAATAAGTCATGGAAAAACGGATAAAGTTTTTGGAAAATTACGGATAATCATTCAAGAGAGAGTTAATAATATTAACACAAGGAGCTTTAGATGACATTTGTTTTACTCTTTATGACTTATTTGCATTTTGAGACTTTAGTGAATTCAGGCCTTAAACTACATTCGATCATATAGCCAACACCACATTGTTTGTAAAAGACTTAGAATGCCAGACATAAGTTTCATAGTTTTAAAAGCTTGAAATTTATTCTCACGGACTAGATTAACTTATTATTCTTCAAACAAGATCTCGAATATGTATGCGTATAAGTTTTTACTGATTCCGAACGTGTCGAAACCAGCAAGTGGGTAAGGAGTAGATGTATAACTTGAATTGTGTCCTTGGCCTTCTCTTGAGGTTACTTCTTTTTTCTTTTGAGGTAGCTTTCTTTTGATATTAGGCCATTTTGAATCTTTCGGGTGCACTATTTTAATCACATGGTGGAAGAGACATCTCGTCATTAGTCTGTACGCATCATTTGGGTCCCCAGGGAGAAGTGTTGAGAGTATAATTATATAATACATGAGAAGAGTTTTTTCTGATTCAATTATTGTCTTGCCCAACCGGTCAATCGCTAAGCTTATTCTTACAATGATTAGAAATAATGGATAAAAGAGTACACATAGGTATATGATTCCTTTAGAATAGTCCATTATCAGTAGGAAGAAATGTGCTCAATTAGACTTAGCTGACTTAATGTTCCATTTCGACTACTAGAGAGGATTAATTGTATACATACCGGACTTAATTGACTTTGGTTTTACAAGATATATCATCACAATGCCTAAAGAAGAAAATGCGCTCATACCGGGACTTAAATGACTTTGGTGTTTGCAGTATCAAATTTCTGAAAGGGTCCATTGTTACTTCGGATATCACGGCTTATACATTAGACGCCATGATGAGTCTTGGCAAGAAAGTTCTGAATCTACTCAAGAAAGGATTGCTGGTTTAGGGGGAAGCTAAGACAACATCAACACCGACATCACCAACCATACAAGCTCAAGTTACATATGTATCTGAATCTGTTTCATACTCAAAGTTTGAAGCAAAGACTTTCGTAACTTGGAAAGAAAGTTGAAGCAATACTGAAGAGTGCTTGGACAGAGAAAGATCAGATTGACAACTTCTTGAAAGAAAGAAGGTTAATGAGGAGCTTAGAAAGTTCGTTGGTGGGAGATTGTACAGGAGCCTTACGGATTTTCACAAAAGACCATATGATTCTATCATATGATGTTCTCATCATTCAGGTCAAACCTCGTACATAATAATCTTGTGAATATATATAGTGTAGACTTAATGGTGATTCTAAGGAGTGCTCGAGTATAAAATTTTCAAGAATTTCTTAGTAAATTCAAAAGTTTTCAAATTATTGTACTCAGCACTGTCTTATATTCCCTCAAATATTAAGGGGGAGCATTAAAATGTTCCTGATAGTTTTGTGTAACATTTTGTCCCTAAACGTTTAATCAATTGATATCCAAAATATCAAGGGATTAACATTTTGGATAAGGGGAGAAAATGTGATTAAACTGGACTTAAATTGTACTGGATTGTGATCATATAAAATGGACTCAAGGTACTCTACACTTAACATGTACTACGATTACGATGCACATGTTAAGGGGGAGCTTTTAGTATACAGAAAAACTCTCAAAGTTTAAAACATTTTGGTATATAACATCAACACTTTGATTGAATTTCAATGGTTTTTTTTTTTCGAAGGATTGTGATGAAATTACACAAAAGACCGGCCATGTCTTAAAATTTATGGAGAGTATAAAGTGGTTTAGGGCATAATGGGGTTAGTATTTCTTTGGGTTATTCAAATCCTATGATCCAGCCAGAACCGGAGGGATCTACCCAGGGATATCCACTAGTTAATGTAGAAGTCCTTAGGTATGATACAAAAGGAGAAAAAGTGAGAATCGGGAATAATGCCGACTGAGATGGAGCTAACACTGGAACAAACCCAACAAGGTGTTAGTTATGAAGTCTCGGTAAGCATTGAAGGGGTTGAAGAATGAAAAAGAAATGTAAGGATAAAGGGTGTAAAGAAAGAAGCCCTCCATACACTTAGGCAGAAACCGGGTCAATACATAATCTGTCAGAAACACGAAGTTGTTGTCCGACATTAAAGACAGTCATGGACCCAGTGACGCTATGCACAACCCTCCCTAGCCACTCAAGGTCTCTCAAAAGACTCTTGTTTCATTTCTCACAGAGATTACACGCATTTCTATCGACTTTCTCACTCCGAGTTAGTTGATATTGAAAAGGTGGCAGTCTGCTCCAGCCTCCGATCACTAAAATCAAAGTGCACTATTGAGTCTAGAGCCAAAAGAGATCATCCATAAATCTCATTAGGACACTTGTCAAATTCTGCTTGTTAAGTCACACAATGTGAATAACAAGAAATATATAAAGAGTCCTACGCATTATTCTTGTGATTTTGCCAGAACATCCGAGTGATTTCATTCACAATGAAGATGGAAATCCTGCTTGAGCCAACATCAAACAAGCTCATGGTAGGTGACTTGTGCGATTCTATACGAATCAAACTTGTGACAACTGGAAAGAAACGATGGTGCGATTCTATAAGAATCAAACTTGTTCCAGGTTATGAATTGACGATTGATGATGAATTTTGAAATGATTAACACTCTCGATGTGTCACAAAACCACTTTAGCAAGTGACACGTCGATTGATTTTCAAATCAATTTTTTATTTCAATCGGTGAGATAGTAACTCGCTGGTTCACTCTTATCGTGCTGTCTGCTTTGAGACGTTCCGGTAATGAGAACATGTTGAGTTTGATGAATCTAATACATATGTGTTAGAAAGATTCTATACTTCAGCTAGAAATCCTGTCAAGGAGATTCTTCTTAAATTGAATCTACCTGATCACAGGTCGATCCTCACGGATTCGAAGGTTACTCCAACCAAACACGGGCGAATGACAAAGCCATATTCGTCCCCCCGCTTTATTGCTAACTGTTTTAATGCAGGATACTTAAAGATGGTGGTGAAGGTACCTGATTCTAGCTGGCTTATAAGAATCATAACCACATGCTCATACGCGACCGACAAAACATAAAGACATCATGAAAGCTCAAGTACATGTTTAAAGACTTCCGCTTCTCTAATACCAAACGTCCTTCTCGAAGTGACGAAGTATTAAAGGTAAAGAATTTCAAGAAAGATGCAGCATTAAAGCTTTCCAAGTCAACAAATCAAGAATGGTTTAGCATGTCAAGTAAGATATAAATCATTTAGGGTATGCTGATAAAGTACACAATTAGCATTTTTCAACCATTTATTTGACACGTTTAGATAAAAATGTGTCGGTCGACATTATGTAAAATGTGTACTAACAAGCAGGATTACCCGCGCGTTGCTGCGGGACGTTAATTTTTCGCGCGTTGTTGCGGGCCATTGTTATTATTATATTTATTTTTTAATTTTGTGCGGGTTTATTTTTTCGGTCTCATGTTTAATAGTTTATTTTTTTTCTTATATAACCTTATGTGTTGGGCCTCATGTTTAAATGTTTTTTTCTTTGGTTATATGTTTTTTTTGTGCGGGTTTATTTTTTCGGTTCATTTTAATTAGCTGCGGGTTTATTTTTCGGTATCATGTTTAATAATTTGTTTTTTTTCCTTATATGAGTTTATGTCCCGCGCGTTGTCGCGGGGCGGTAATTTTTTTTTTTAGTTTTTTTTTGCGATTTTTTTTGTCTCATATATAATAGTTTGTTTTTTTTATATGGGCTTATATGTTGGCCTCATGTTTAAACCTTTGTTTTTTTTTGCTATATGGGTTTTTTTTTTTTTTTTTTTTTTTAAATGACCACTGTTTTTAATTGCAATCTATAAGTTGTATCGTTTGTGTCTATGTAGATTATTTTAAAGTTGAATCGGTAATTTTGTGATATTTTTTCTCCCTAATTTTTGTGCCAAAAATTAAAAAGAAAATTTGGGCCGCGCCCCTAAGTGGACGACCATAAAGGCCCCAAAATGATTGTACAGTAGAAGCACTGTAGCTTCTACTGTACAATGCAAAATGTATGTTTTATAATGGAAGTATGTAGTTTCGAAAAATAAGGTTAGCAATTCATTTTGGTTAAACCATATTCACTTTTCACTTGATTATTAAGTATGTGATGGCAGTCATAGTTTCAAAATTAGAGGCTAACCGGTTAAAGGTTACATGTATAAATGAGCAATACTAATGCTTGCCAACCTACAGATTTATTAACTTTATATTAGATAAAACACATTATTTAGTATGTTTCTGTTTATATTGTTAGCCACTAGACTTTTGATAACGGGTTACTTACCCTATAATTTGCAGAGTTTATGGACTTTCATACTGACTATTTTCTAACAAGTGATAATTTTGGTTTTTATTAAAAGGTTGTTATACATTTGATTTTATCGGATAAATTGGTAACATGAAATTTTGGTCTTCTCCATGAATATCTCCTCTTGCGAGTGTACTTTTCATGATACTCGGACTTCAAGTGGATATCATATGGATGTCGGAAGTTATTTAAGCCAAAACATATGGAAGCTATCGGGATGAACACTTGCAGATTGCCTTGAGTATACTTGATTTTATTATACTTGAAAACTTTGATACAAGATGGATGTTTACAAATAAGTGATTAGCCATATTTATACAAAGGCTAATAGGCTTCTAAAATGATCGTTATAAGTATCTAAGATATTACTTATAGATTAATCTACATTACTACTAGATCTTTCCTTACTAAGTATCTAGGATTTTTCTAGACAATTAACCTTAGATATTTTACAAGTATGATTGTTCGCAGGTCCTTATGGGGTTTTCCAGGATCGAAATTGATCAAACTACATCATGATAATCATCAAATCATTCAAGGATAAAGAACAAAGAAGATGGGTTGAACCCTTAATACATCTGATATTAATATTGAAAGGGTTAACAAACAATTGTTTACAGATGTGCATATATATACTAATCTAATCGATGTGAATGAAAAGATGTGATGGTTCCTGTTGAGCCAACAGACATGTCTTTTCATTATAACCGTTTTTATATCTAATCCTAACTATCTATTCGGGTCTGGGCCTAAACATCTAAACGTGCAGCCCTATATATGCATGTTCAGGGCCTGCAAATCTATTTATAAATAAACTAAACCTATACTAAAGTTTGTGAATATAATAAACAAAGATTATTGGATTATAATCTTCCAACAATGATGACACTTAATCAATCTAGAGTTATACGTCAGGGTTCTTTCTTGGAATGAGGCTTATATGTTTTGGCTCGTGACAGTAAGCTCTTCCATGAAAAACAGATAAATTTCATTCTGAATCATTATGGTTTCGTTTTTCATCTAAAAAGACTGAAAGCACATCTCATTGACAAATGATTCGCTAAGCAATGTAAACGTGACAATTCTATTATATCTCAACCAAATTGTGTTTATTTGAGATTTTGAGATACTGGGGGAATTTTTTTATTTTTCTTTTATTTACGAAAAAAAAGTTAGTTTTTATACTCTTTTAATGTTCATGCGT
>BQNB010152836.1:0-15717 GCA_026074375.1 Tanacetum coccineum
ATTCTTATTTTTTAAATTTATATGGAAAAATAAAAAACCACAATTTACTATTCTCCATTTCTTTTTTTCCCTAACAAATAAAACGTAAATATAACTCGAACCAAATAAACGTGAGTACCAATATTCTAACCCTATCTAGAGGTGGCAAATTGGTTGGATTGGGTCGGTTTGGGTCATGGGTCAAATGGGTCATAGGTCAAACAGGTCATGCTTTAAAAATGAGTGTAAACGAGTCATGGGTCAAACGATTTGGGTCAGGTCGACCAACTAAATTATGGTGTTTTCATACATTTTTGAACGTTTTATACGTTTCGTCAGTCTTTTTACGTTTTCGTCCGGCTTTTCTTTTTTTTACGTTTTCGTCCGGCTTTTCCTTTTTTTACGTTTTCGTTCGATTTCTTACGTTTTCGTCCGTTTTTTTACGTTTTCATCCATTTTTTACGTTTTTTTTACGTTTTTTTTCTGATTTCTTACGTTTTCGTCCATTTTTTACGTATTCATCCAATTTCTTAAGTTTTCGTCCGTTTTTTACGTTTTCGCTCGTTTTTTACGTTTTCGTCAGATTTCGTACGTTTTCGTCTGTTTTTTTACGTTTTTGTCCGATTTCTAACATTTTCGCCCGTTTTTTTACGTTTTCGTCCGATTTCTTACGTTTTCGTCCGTTTTCTTACGTTTTCGTCCGTTTTTTTACGTTTTCATCCAATTTCTTAAGTTTTCGTCAGTTTTTTTACGTTTTATTCCGTTTTCGGCATATTTCTTACTTTTCGTCTGTTTTTGTACCTTTTCGTTCAATTTCTAACATTTTCGTCTCATTTCTTACGTTTTCGTCCGATTTCTTAAGTTTTCGTCATATTTCTTACGTTTTCGTTCGTTTTTTTACGTTTTCGTCCGATTTCTTAAATTTTCGTCCGATTTCTTACTTTTTCGTCCGTTGTTTTACGTTTTAGTCTGATTTTTTACGTTTTCGTCCGATTTCTTACGTTTTCGTCCGTTTTTACGTTTTCATCCGTTTTTATCCGATTTATTACGTTTTCGTCCGATTTCTTACGTTTTCGTCCGGTTTTTACGTTTTCGTCCGATTTATTAAGTTTTCGTTCATTTTTTTACGTTTTCGCCCGTTTTCTTACGTTTTCGTCACATTTCTTACGTTTTCGTCTGTTTTTTACGTTTTCGTTCGATTTCTTACAGTTTCATCTGATTTCTTAAGTTTTCGTTAGATTTCTTAAGTTTTCGTCCCTTTTTTACGTTTTCGTTCGATTTCTTACGTTTTCGTCCGATTTCTTACTTTTTCGTCCGTTTTTTTTACTTTTTCGTCCGATTTCTTACGTATCCGTTTTGGACATTTTCTTTTGTTTTTTTGGACCCATTTCTTCGTTTTTCGTTTTTTTGCGTTTTATACGTATTTATTCGTTTTAAAAAACAGATAAAACGTAAAAAAACAGACGAAAATGGACGGAAACGTAAGAAAACAGACGAAAACGGACGTAAATGTAAAAAAACAGACGAAAACGTAAGAAATCGGACGAAAACGTAAAAAAAAGGACGAAAACGTAAAAAACGGACAATATCGTAAGAAATCGGACGAAAACGTAAACAAATAGACGAAAACGTAAGAAATCTGACAAAAACGTAAAAAAGGGACGAAAACGTAAGAAATCGGACGAAAACATAAGAAATATGACGAAAACATAAGAAATCTGACGAAAACGTAAAAAACAGACGAGACGAAAACGTAAGAAATCGGACGAAAACGTAAGAAATCGTAAGAAATATGACGAAGACGTAAAAAACGGACGAAATCGTAAGAAAACGTAAGAAATCTGACGAAAACGTAAAAAACGGACGAAAACTTAAGAAATCTGACGAAAACGTAAAAAATGGATGAAAACTTAAGAAATCTGACGAAAACGTAAAAAACGGACGAAAACGTAAGAAATCGGACGAAAACGTAAAAAAACGGACGAAAACGTAAGAAATATGACGAAAACGGACGAAAACATAAGAAATTGGACGAAAACGTAAAAAACGGACGAAAACTTAAGAAATATGACGAAAACGTAAAAAAACGGACGAAAATGTAAGAAATCGGACGAAAACGTAAAAAACAGACGAAAACGTAAAAAAACGGGCGAAAACGTAAGAAATATGACGAATACGTAAAAAACAGACGAAAACGTAAAAACGGACAAAAATGTAAGAAAACTGACGAAAACGTAATGTTAATTGAGATTTATATATGTTCGGTAATGTTAATTTCGAGTATATTACAAATTAAATATATGCTTATGATTCGGTAATGTTAATTTCGAGTATATTGCAAATTGCAAATTATATATGCTTATGATTGTAGTTAGTTTTTATTAATTTCATTTGTATTTTATTTTTTATTGTTTTTATAATCGTATACAAATAGTTAATATGAAAAAAAATATTAAATATGAAAAGAAAAAATGAGTAAAAATATATCCATTTAAATATATTTTCATTTTTTAAAAAGAAAAATACAACTCCCATATAAACATGTTTTCAAAATTTTCAACTCTTCTCTAGAGAAGAAAAACCCCCTTCTCTAGAAATTTAGAAACAGAAAAACATGAAAATTTTTCTACAACTAAACACCACCTTACATGTTCTTCAACCTCACTCGGTCACTTTGTCTTGAAAAAAATTATCTAGCAAACTTGTTTTGACATGTTTGTTAATCTTTTGTCTACGTAATTACATTGAGCCACATATTAGTTATTGTGGTTTACAACATTTACGACACTGTTATCTTTTATTTTGGTGGTTTACACTTTAACAGGGTGGCCTTCCCAATTTCAGTTTATGTGGCTTATGTTAAACCGACTTCATTGCAACACATGCAAACAATTTTGACCAATCGTGAACACTTGTATAAAACTAATGGTGACCAATTTTGCATCTAACCTTTCTAAGCTTATCACTGAAACCTACAAACCATCAATGAAGAGCTTAAATCGAAGCTTTTGTTCAATATTTAGTCTCTAAGATCAGTTTCAGTAAAGAAAGTAAGAAACAATAGTACTCGTTAACCAAAACTGCCGCTTCATGACAAAAATCGGATGCTAGCTAGTCGAGTTGATTATAATCAAGAGACTTCATGTTGTATTGATGACAGATAACACAACTCTGGAAACAAAATAAGCTTCGTAACATTAATAAGTGTACAACATACAAACATCATCCCCTTTACGTATGCATCAAATATACACGTTCAAACCCTAATCGACATCAACAGCAGTAACATGTCTCTAGACATTGTATATCTACTAACATTGACTGAAGCATCAGATCACAAATACAAGTGACTGAAAGTACAGAAAGATTACATTTCGTCCATTTTAGGAGGCACGACACGTGTTTTAAAAAATATCAACAGTATTAATATCCTCAAGGGTCTTTCCCCTTTCTCAAGCAACCTGATCTATCTATGATACACCCGCAGCTCGTTAAGGACTAATCAGGCAATAGATAAATGTCACTTCCCTTCAGAAAGCAAAATTAGTAGCTCGTCATCCGTAATTGCTCCTATCTCCATAGCTCGTATTCTAGGCACTCCGCCCTTCCACCGTCTTTGCGATTGATCCAACCGCCCATCTTAACACAATTACACATTAATTGAAAACAGGAAATCTTTCAACTGGACGAGAATCATTTGATATAGTCACTTTTTCTGAGAATTTATTCTTTTGCCAATTTGTTATTGTCCGTAAAAGCATGCTAAAGTTGGGCGTTCCTACCTATGTAATCAGACTTGTTTATATCAGCACCAAATTGGAGCAACAGTTCAAGCATCACCTGATTGCCAGAGTTACATGCTAGATGCAACAGTGTACAGCCTGTAAGACAACTATCAGGTTTGCTAGGATTCTTTATCTTTATACAGGATAGTGGACCATTTTTTTCAGCAAGGTCATGTTCATGAATATTGTGGAACAAATCAGCATCAGCCACCTCGTTGTATGTAGTGTTGACGATGTTTGTATTTGATGTAGCAATTAGACGATATACTTCCCTTATATCATTACTCTTAACTGCTTCCCAGATTCTGGTGGCATATGAAGGGGTAGTAGTGGAGGTTTCTTGTTGAGACATTAATCGCTTTTCGACATACTGTAATAAAACAAACCAAAATACATTATTTGCACCAACCCACCAAAATTGGAATTTCATTTTGAAATAACACCAATGGGTCATATAGGCCTAAATGCCTAGACGATATACTTCACTTATATCATACTCCTTAACTGCTTCCCAAAGTGATGGGTCATGTTCAAATGAACTTTAGAGGATCTCTAATAAATGACTATTGCAATGATACAGTTTTTGTAATCATATTTAGCACATCATTGAGTTATTAAGAAATCTATTAAGCTGGGCAAAAAGTGTTAATCCAATCCATTTGAGCGTATAACAATAAGTGCCAGTTTTGACCTGAGCCCATTTTGACTCATTACCCAACCCATCCATTTTGCCACCTCTAAGTTGCATACGATAATTTGGCTAAAACTTATACCTTTGCAATGATATACCTCTCCCTCTGTTGAAATGCAACTCCAGGACTAGGCTTGTTAACTTCAGAAGCATTTGATCCATCCTCGCTGCATAATTTATTTCAGACAACTGATGTCAGTATGATGATTATTCATTTAATTGTATTTGCAGTACCAAATATCTATATCAACATGTGTGGATAGATATATCTATTTTGAACTTAATTAAACTCACCTATCAGCTTGGAGTAGATTCTCCCATATGGAATTGCAGTATGTATTGCCCAAATTCCGAAACAAGTCCATTACACTAGGTTCCCAAACCTTGACATCAAGAGTTATTGATCTAACCTGCCGTAGCATAAAACAAATTTTAACTAATTAGATATCAAGGGATCCATTCCTTACTCCAGTTTGATGAGGTTATTCGAGAGATGGCACAATGGGAGGTCGGGTCGTCAAAACGGGTTGAGTTGAAATGGGCCCACGCTAGTTGAGTTGGCCCATAAATACTTTTGGTCTATTAATCCATTTGCTTATAAATAACTTGCTCGATAATTTATAATTCAGAAAACAATATTTACGATGATAACCTAATCTTTGAATCTAACGATTTAGCATTTTGCATAGATTAGTAGACTTTTTGTAACTTTCAACCCATTTGCCCCGTCCTCCTATTATCTAGATATTTTTTTTAATTCAAACCCGATTGAGATGACACGCCACCGAGGTAGACCAATTTAGAAGTAAATAAGTCGAAAATTGCCATCTCTATATAGCTGCGTGTTAAAAAAGGCACCTTTGATATGTGAACCCCTAGATTTCGGTGTACACCAGAACATTCAATGCACATTAATATGCCTAAATTCAGAGATGCCCAATCGGGCTCACGAGCACCGCATTCTGCACATAGATCATTTCCAGGGATCTCTCGAAGAATGCTAGAAACAGAATCTGCTGAATTGATATTCATGTTATCGAGTATAGATCCCACGTTATCAACTTCTGATGCATCGATATCTTCACCAACTGATTCAAGGGTACTTCGCAGATTAGTTCTGTTGAAATTTGTCTGCAGATATAACAGTAATATAAGAACACAGAAAACTGATAGAACCAATGAAAAGCAAGAAGAGTTTAACCTGTTTTAGGTGGGAGTTCAAGAGAGAGGCAATCACTCCTGTAATCTTGTTCATCCAGTCAATCCTCTCACCTTCATTTTCAGCCTACCAAAACGACGCAAAGAGATAGGCTACATTACACTAGCAAAATTTTGCATGATTCAAGACTAACAAATGGCTCAAAATTTTGCACAACTAAATAGAATATAAATAGTTTCCAATTTCTTTCCATATTAAGTAAGAAGTAGCAGTTCAACTATATACTAATAAATGGATTGATTCGTGTGATGATTTATCTCTAACAAGTCAAACATATAAAATATATAATATAGCTACAGAAAATAAGTCAAATGGCTCAAATGTCCACACAAATGTATCAAAGCATTAAAACCTCCTATATCATCTTATTCAAATAAATAGATATTATTTATTACTTTTCCAAAAAAAAGGTTGAAATAGCTCATTTTAATCTATCATGCATGTTCTCTAAGTTGGTGCAAAAAGTCGATCCATTTCCCAAATCATTTTCTACACGAGGTTACACATTTGAACCAATCTCACCTGCAAAGTGTATGTTTTCATAGGTGAAATTATCCTGAAACACAAACGCAAATCTGAATCCTCAGCATCAGCTTTTATTGTTGAAGTACGAAGATCTACAGTATGACATTCCAAGTTATCATCATCGTGTGATGCGGCCCTGCTATGCCTTGATCTAAATCTCCCAAATACACGACTTTGTTGTTCAGTAGATTGTAGTGAATTGGTTGATTGCGTACCCTAAAACAAGATTCAGAAGATGGAAAAGTAAGAGATCATCAGAAGATTTTAATATATAAAAAATGCACTTTAACCTACCACAGGTTTGTTAGGCAAAATCCTATGATAATATAAGTTCCCGCGGCTATCAAGTACAAAGAATCGTCTCTTCCAATCTGCTCTCAAACTTGAAGACCGTTTTAGAAGATACCCTTGCTTGATGGTCTGGACCTGAAACATAAATGAACACATCATTATGGATTTTGTTCTACAACTAAATACGTGATTTATAACCATCACATTGTACAATCCGTTGTAATAAAACGGATAGTATGAGATGGTGTTTGGATGTGCTTTTGATGGAAGTTGCAATGATTAGATAATCAGTTGTTTGAATATAAAATTTACAAATTCAATACATAAAATGATCAAAAAAGACATTCGCATGAAAAATGACTTATGTCTTGTGAGATGTGAGAAATAATCATTCACAGTGGGTTAGATGGAGGTACAATTAGGTG
The DNA here is from genome assembly GCA_026074375.1 of Tanacetum coccineum. Classification (NCBI taxonomy): domain Eukaryota; kingdom Viridiplantae; phylum Streptophyta; class Magnoliopsida; order Asterales; family Asteraceae; genus Tanacetum; species Tanacetum coccineum. The sequence continues at coordinate 6,916 of BQNB010152836.1, forward strand.
ATTTTCTAATAGCTTTTCATATCAACTATGTTGGAAATGTATGACACCGTTGATTTGGCTCAGAAACATAACATGTATACCCCAAAGTATAAAAGTCCATTAGAGCGACTACAAGTCACAAAAATTAGAAAAGTAGTTCAAATACAAGAATATAAACTACATGTGATGCATTAAGCCATCAACTACGAGAGTAAAATTTGTATCTTATAAGGAATCAAAGCATGAAATTGCACAAATTAATATTTCAGCAATGATGCATCCTAACAGATGCAGCAATGCACTAGAAGCAGAAGAAGTGAAATGCATGCAGGAAATCTACTTACTGTTCCTTTTGTAGTAGACTGCATTATCGCGTCTATATTTTTATCAGAACTGATTCTGACACCGTTCACGTTACCATGTCCCACATTACTAGGCACTGCCTCCTTCATTTCTGCTTGCGTCCTAAACTCTTGAATTCTCTTTGCAAGTCTATCGTGTTCGATGCTTGCCTGTTCCTTAGATTGCTGGGCATATGTCAATACCTGATATTCACACAACCACGTGTATTTAGATGGTTACCATTTAATACAAAAACAACAATAGAGCAAAACAAAGTAATTACATATATGTCGTGTTTCGTTATAGGAAAATGGTGAAATAAGAACCTGATGAATGAAAGGCTCCATTTGACTCAACAATTCATAGCCCTAGAAAGTCAAAACAGAGTGCTTAATAACAAATTCCGGCACATCAATCACAAGATAATGTTTGAATTTTCCTAACAACGCACCAGTTTAAAATATCTCAAATGAGCATCCATTATTGCACTAATAGATTCCAAAAACGTGTACTTCTTTTTCGCTTCGATATTCATGAGAGAGTTTACCTGCATTCCTTAAAAAACACCAAGGAGCAAAATCTTAAACCTTAAATGAATCAAATATGGCAAAAATAAAATTGAATAAAAAGGGATTGCATAATCATTAGACATACTAGATTAAATCTGCTCCTTTCAAATGCAGATTTTGAGTTGTGTAGGTCCTGCAAAAAGTGATTACAAATAAGCTTCTGAACAAGTGTTCTGCAATAATATCTTGTATATGCATCCCTAGAACATACTTTTTGTGCTCATATTTATACAATTACACCTGTTATATAAGCTTTTTTAGAAAATTTTGCAGTGAGTCTATATGAACTCAGCATGTATTTTACATCAAAACATACCATACCTCTTCTAATTCAGCAACAACTTCATCTCGTGTACTTTTTTTCAACGATGCAACCTTCTCACGAGCCTGCAACCATAAAGAGTAGTCGATATGTTTTATCATATTAAAGTAGTGGCGACAATGTTGAAGTTTAATAACTATGATGAACCCTACATCAATTCATAATAACCACGATGATATATAAATTTGTCCAAAAATGAAACGTTTTGGGAATCAAATGTTTTTTCTTCTAGAAAGACCAGTAATCACTTACGAGTACAAAAGATTCACCTAGATCGAAGTCTTAGAAGAATCAAACAGGTAAAAGTTACAAGAATTCAAAGATGCCTACTGTCATAATGATTTGCAGCTTTGTCAAATTCGTTTTACGTGATTCTGAGCATAATTTGATGGATTCCAATAAGATGGAAGAACAAAATACTGAATTATCTCGATAATGGACTAAAAATTTATAACAGCAGATTATGTTATTTGAGAGTAAAACTAGATTTTCATGATGATATAACCTTCTGTGCCATCGTCAAAATACCAAAAATACATTTTACTAAACATTCAATGGTAAAGAAAAAGATGCAACGATGAATTACTAATCGAACTACTAATTACAGTAATACAAAATCCTTCTATATATTAAACATAGAAAAAGTAGCTGTGAAGGTTACCTTCGTGTCTTGAAGATCCTCGGCCAAAAACTGACTCAAACGGTCAACAAGCAAATGTTCAACCTGGAAATACAATACGAAGTTGCCTCAGATACAAAGACTTAAAGTCAGTCCTATATGTAAGAACTTGCATAATGTGCCTATTATGAGGTATTCGCGCTGAAGGATGAATAATTATTATGTCATGAAGTTCAATTTCATAGTAAACAATCATTAAGCTGTGATATGTTCATTATTGAGGCGGAAAGAAGCTCCTTAAACGTTTCAATCTCACGAAAAGCAGAAACAAACTTGGACATTATCGGTCCTGCACATATATAAACAACAAAGAGTAAGTTCTCATGTGAACATGTGATGTTGTTAGATGACAGGCATATAAGGTTCATTTAAGTTACCTCCAATAGATACACTTGTAGGGTCATCTTGACCACCACCAAACGCCTCTAACGCGTCTGCGAATATATAGTCCATGTTGCATGCTTCTCCAAGACCATCCCTATCGCGAATTATATAAACATTGAGCAATGATTCTACACAGTTATAATATTCTCACCAGAATCCAAAAACTGGTGTCATAACTTACATATACTTTTTGCTCCCTTTGTGCAGTTTCTGACAACGCATTTTGAGCTCATCCGTTGTTTGTTCAAGATACCGCACCTATCCAAAGATGACAACATTTTAGACAAAGAAGAAAAATAGCTCTCTCTTTCATTCCATCACAGAGGTTGCTTCGTGTTGCTTGTTTTTTTCAACTTGTCTGCTATTCTTTTAGCAGATAACCAGTTCACAGTGTTTGGATAAAGCAAACTGCTTATATGCTCATTTCGGGATAAATTGGCGTTTTAACCTCAAATCTAACCTAAAAACCCATAAAAAGAGATACACATCTTTCTAACATTCTTGTGTCTACTAAACAATGAAATCAAGATAAACGTGAAGAAAGCAAACTCTAACACTACACAGGTGTTTGTTTTAGCTTTTTTATGGAGCTTATTAGCTTAAATAACCATAATAAGCTATCGAATTGTTTGGGTAAGCTCAGGCTTTCAAGCTTAAGTAAGTTTATGAGCTTTTCTTCCCCTTTAGGCAATCCAAACACTCAACATAACCTTTAATAAGCGTATTCATCAGAAACCAAAAACTAGATATTAAACATAAGCTTAAGCGCAATAATTAAGCTTAAACAATCACTCCCTACTTAGTACTTCCTAAGGTTCTCTGCTTATACGCCATAAGCAGGGAAAAAAAACAATCCCAAACACCATGTAACGTGTTTTTACTTGGCTAAATGTTTATAATGACAAACTAAATACAGCATTTCAGCCTATTCCAGATTTAGAAGACTAATAATTAAGCAATGTATAACGAATTACTCCTAATTAACTTGCAATCTAGGTTTCCCTAAATCAGCAGCATATTAAACCTAATTTAAGTAACAGATAAAATACAAATTATATAGTAGAGTAATTAATTATTGTGCAGGTAAATTGAGATGGAAGCAAAACCCCAAAATTTAGCATTATAAACAACAAAAATGAATAGAAAAGAAGCAAATAATTAATGGGTTGTTTGTTTGGGCTTATGAGCTTATTTGATTTCGGCTTATATAACATAAGCCCCAATTTTCCGGCTTATTTTGACATTTGTGGGCTTATATAAGTTTATTAAGTACGATATGATAAACTTATATAAGCTCATAAATCTCAAAATTATAAGCTGAAATCAAATAAGCTGATAAGCTCACATATAAGGCGAAACAAACAGCCCTTAAGTAGATGTCACATTTTGCTTTAAATAGCTCTAATTCGCACGCACCCGATATACATCATTTGGGCATAGTTTAGATTTTAAAGAATGCATAACAAATAAGTAATCCTAATTAATGTGGTTTCCCTAAATCAGTAGCATAGTGAAACCTAACTTTAGTTAGAGATAGAAATCTAATTATATACTACTACTAGTAATTAATGAATTAATGTGCAGATGGAAGCAAATAGTGAGTACCTGTTTGTGAAACATAGGGGAATCATCGAGCTTGATAAAAGCAGTCATGGGATCTGTTAAGTTTGGAGGAAGATATCTTATTAAATCTGGTAATTCCTTATAATTTATCCCTTTTATTCTCTCTTTAGCAGCAGCAGGTGGTGCTATTATTATTTCCTCATCAGATCCCACAGGTAATATTGTCATTTTTATTTTATTATATATTATATATTAAATATTAAATTGTGATTTACTGTAATTAATTAATGATTCGGTGATGATGGTTGGCGGTGGCGGTGATTGGATAATCAACGGGGTAAATTTGGGTGTTGCCTTTTTTGTCAGATTTACTCGGTGCGCGGTGAAAATGAAAACAAGGTGGTATAATTTTCGTGTTTTTATTAATCACTCCATCCCAAAGGAAGTGTTTATTCATATGTTCAACTTTGAAAAAGAAATAATTTTTTTATATAATACTTTAATAAAATTATACCAATGAAAATACACTTAAAACATAATTCATTCATATATTTTGCATCAATAACACTTAAAACACAATCTATTCGTATATTTTGCATCAATAACATATACAAAAATAGTTAAGGTCAAAGTTTAAAACTCTGAAAAGTCAAACTGAACATTTATTTTAGGACGGAAATAGTAATATGTTTTTCGAGTTTTTTTCAAATGGTTATAATTTAATCTTTTCGTCCCAAAATTATTCTCTTAGGAAAAAATATAATTATTAATGTTTCTTTCTCTTACTTTTTACATAATGATAATCTTATTCTTTAAATTAATTATTTTTTTCTTTAAAGTTGGTAAATATTATTTCAAAATAAGGGTAATGTGATAATTTAGATTATATTTCTCTATCTATTTTTAACGACGGAAATAGTCATAGTTTTTTCTTTTTTAATTTTTTTTTTTTTGGATGCGTTTTTCCCTGATTTGAAATATTTACAAATGGTTATAATTTACAAAATCTTTGTTTGGTGGTATGTTTGGTGTGTGGTGGGCAGGGTGGGCGTGGGGCGGCCCTCGGTTAGGGGGCGTGAGCAGGCGGGGGGGGGGAGGGGGGTGGGGGGGTTCGTGTCTCATAGTGGGTGGTGTCTGTGGTCTTATTCGGGATTCTCTCACATGTGTGGGGGGGGGGTGTTGTTTGAGGTAATAATTAGTGGTTTCTTTTGTTTTTTTTTGTATGCGTAAGTGATTTGTATATGAATATCATTATGTTAAAATGTAAGTAAAGATAAAATGTTGAATACTTAATAATAATCAACTAAAATCAACAACTAATAACGATAATAAGAATTAAAAAAATATAAAACTATATTATAAAATAAAAATTAATATTTTAATTAAGTTAGCACAAAAAACAATAATAAAAAAAAAAATAAAAAAACAAATAAAAAAAAAAACAAACAAAAAAAACAAAAAAATAAAAAACCACAACATAAAATAAAAAAATAAAAAAAAAACCACCAAAATAAAAACACAAAGCCCCTAAAACCCATCAACCCAACACAGCTCCTCCACCAAAAATTCTTCCCCCGCGCACCTACATTACCAACCACTACCATAACCCAACAATAGACACAAGCGCCTCCAAGCCCAAAAGAACCCTACCAGTGACACAGCCACAACAAAACATTACATAAAACCACATACAAAACAACTAACCACATCACTACAAGTATAACCCACCAGATCACACCCGATCTATATGACTTTCTCAGATGGAACAATAACAACTAGCAAAGTCCGCCATAACTAACACACCCAGCTAACAATATAAAACTTAGACAAACAAGTTAATTAACTGTACAATTGAAACAAAAAGCAATAGAAGATACGACATAAATTGTTGAAAAGAGATCAATGAAGACAGTTATATTTAGTACTATGTTCCAGGAATAACGTGTCTGCAAATAGATTTGATACTTATTAAGTATAGTTATGAGTAACTATTTTATTATCAATAACAATGCGAGTAATAGTTTTAAATTGCTGTTTGTATAACATTTTCAATTAAGTTACATTTGAAATAATGATGACTTAGGGTCAATTTTGCAACAGGCTAATTAGGTCTGATAAGAGAGCTATGTTATGATACCGGCCAAGGATCAGAAAAAATTTCTTCTTCATCAAAGATGAAATAGGACATTCGCAGGACAGGACATTTCACTAGTAGTGATGGATGGAGTGGATTAATAAAAACGACGAACAACTATACCACCTTTGTTTAAGCATATTCGACATCTTTAATATAGTACGCATTCTATGTATTTATTTGTACATGAAAACTACTATTGCCATTGACATAAATATCAGATAATAGGTTTGCCATCTAACCTCAATATTTACAACTTGATGTTTTCCGTCTAGTATTTATAAGTTTATCATCATAACTTTCATCCATGATCCTACCTTGCGCACATCAATCATAGTTCACATCAAATGTTGTAGTATCGATTATATTGAATTATTCAACGATGTATCATGAAAATACCCTATTAATGTCTAAATCTAAGCTCCTAATAATATATAACATATTCAACATTATTTGACTAAATTAACAAATGACGAATATTACCTGTGGGACTTCTAGATGAGGAAATAATAATAGCACCACCTGCATGCTAAGGCTACTAAATACAGAGAAAGAGTCACAAAAGAGAATAACTACTTACGAAGGGAGCGTTAAGCCGAGATTTTACAATATAGAACACACCTAGAAGTGATGAGAATAGACTGAAATTTTATGTTTTGATGTACATACTTGTCCATGTTGCTGTTGCTCCAAAGACTGGCAGTTGCTGCTTAGAGATGTTGTTGCCTCATCTGATTCTGTTGTTCATCGAGTTCATGCTGTTTCCTTTGATGCTGTTGTGGCTTCTCTAGTTTCTGCTGCTTGTGTTGCTGCTGCTGCTTACTATGTTCCTGCTGTTTTTCAATCCTCTTGCTTCGAGAAGATCTATCTAGAAACTTGGTTTTAACGGTGTCAACACCAAGTTTAGGGGAGGATTGTTGGAACTTATTGAAAACGACTAAGTGTCGTTTCTGTTGTTAGAGATGTTCGCTTCTGCTGATAGCATTAAGTCGTTCCTGCTGACAGAGATAGAATCTGCTGACTGTTATTTATAGACGTAATTAATGTATACATGGTGTCTGCTGTGCTGATTATGTTTCTGCTGGACATGTTCTCGTTCCTGCTGACAGAGATAGAATCTGCTGATTATGTTTCTGCTGGTCATGTTCTCGTTCCTGCTGACAGAGATAGAATCTGCTGATTGTTATTTATAGACGTAATTAATGTAATTAAGGAATTATAGTTATATTCTAGTATTATCTCATTAATATAGGAATGAGATAAATTAGGAAGAGATTGATCTTGATGTATATCTCTTACGAGATTTTAGTTTTCTTGTTGACCAATTTAGGGTTTCTTCTCTATAAAACAAACCTTTAGCATTAGGGATTGGCACCGATTGAAAATTAGAAAAACGTTTTATTATCAATAGAAAGATCCATAGAGGATCATTATTCATATAGTTGTTCTTCTTTGTTGAATTGTTTAGTTTCCGCCTAAACATTTGCTAGAGTCTCTCACGTATATGCTTGTGATTACATAAGCACTATACAACCACAAAGGCTAGAAGATCTATCTAGTACCAGATCCTAACAATAAGTATTAGTTATTTGTAAAGAAGATATGTATAACATATTTGTTTAAGAGATTATGTTTGCTTATAGAAAAGATCATGATAACTTAGGAAAGTATTGTAAGCCTTGTAGGACTCCTTGGTGTATAAAAGGAGGTCCTAGGGCATAATGTTAAACGCACATCTTTGATATTCGTAGCTTCAAGGTTTTGTAAACCCTAACACTATTAAGAGTGTTCGTTTTATATTGAGGCTGGAAGTTTGATAAACTATTGTTATTAATCTTGTTCTTTACAATTTCATTAGAATTCTTCTTAGTATCATTGACTAGATTTCGCATAGTCTTTGATATTTACAATCAAAGTTTCTACCATAGTTGTCTTGGATTTATTCAATACAACTTAGTCTTTTACAAGACAAACAAGATCTATTCAAGTGGGATCAACAATAAGCTAGAAAATTGGGGATTATGAGATATAAGCCGAAACCAAATAAGATCATAAACTAACATATAAGCCGAAACAAAAACCCCCTTAATGTGCAAATCTTTTATTTTATATTTTCAATTATTTTTTAAAATTAAATCAAAAATAATAACAACAACCTACTTAATCCCGTCGGAAAGAGCTAGTGGGTAAAATGTATACAAATCTGACGCTTATGTCAGTATAAACCCGAATATATGGAGATTGCTTCCGGAAAGACTTTCGGCAAATGAATGTGTGTGTATGTACTCAAGTATATATGCATGTGTAATTTTGTATCATAACAAAGATAAAGAATCTATAAAGTTATAAGACTCGAAAAAAACATACAATCATACATAATTATAAACAAATAACATTATAAGAACTTAAAAAGAATAAATGCATGATAACATAAAAGCATACACCGTAAGGATATTCATTATATAAAAAATGAAAAGCGCATAAAAGATAAAAAAGGACATAAGCATAAAAGCATGAACGCAACACAAGCATGTGCATATGCGCTTACATAAAGGAAATAGAGTTGGTTATTGGCACCCTAAAATGCAAGTAATACTCTCTTTAACATTTTTGTTTTTTTGTTTTTATATTTTTGCTTTTATTATCAAACTGGAAAATAGAAAAACAAAACATAAAATATAACATTTAAAACTCAAAAGTAGTAAAACAACAAAATTGCAGATAAAAAAACTGTATTATTCTATTAATGAGTAAAATTGTCTTCTATTATTTTTACTTTTATAATTTTGTTTTTACAAACATCCCAAGGGGGTGTTTAGTTCATCGTAAT